>ML777702.1:515010-542965 GCA_009831015.1 Picea engelmannii | reverse complement strand
ATAAAATTGTATGATGAAGTGGGTGTTGTTGTATGGTATTAGAGATTAGTTATGTTTATGGTGAAATCACTGGGAAATTGATGGAATTTACCAGTACCCCGCCATCCTAGCATGCACAGGGTTTACCAGGTACACTACATTGCATTTAATAATGCATCACAACCAAAACAATCACTAGCAACAACCACATTCACAAATGTCACATCCATGTTTCTACTAGAGTGAGGGAGGAAGCTATCACAATTAGAATAGAGTACGGTTACTTACATTGTAATTGATACCCACATTTAAACAATGTCCACCCTCTAAAGAATAATGAAAAAAATCATATTACAGAACAACCAAAACAAAAATATGTACAGAGTGCTGAATGTCATGAATAATCAACTGCAAATGATGACACATAACATTTGCGTCAATGAAAAAGGTCAGGTACACTTTGTGGGAAGAATCATCTAATCCCTTGAGACAGTTGACGATAGGAGTTGAAGTGGGACGCTGTGGAAATGGGGGCCTGCCAGATTCTCTCTGAAAGCAGTTAGACATATACCATGCTGACCTTGATTTATTCTCCTCATCATGCATAATATCTTTGCAACTGGAAAACAGTTGACTGTAAGCTTGCTACCAACATGAATTGGACAGTAACACTTTATCCTTCTTGGCCAATTTATTCATTGCATTCTCCATCAACTGCTTGCCCTTGATATCGTCAATTGCCTCAATATCAGACATTTGATTGGATCCTTGATATGCCTGGTTAACACCAGTCCAGACATATGATTTGCAGTGAATACCTTGAGTCAACACATGGTTGAACCTAGACATGTACATTGGATGGCACCAACTCATATGTTGAGGTATCTTCATGGTACGGTTGGATATGGATTGAGATATGTCTCGGGTGGAGATGTGAAGCGGCAGGGATATACAGATTCTAATTAGGCAAGGAGTGCAGTGGATTGGAAGAGTACTTTTGGATGTTGTTTTAGTCTAGGATCAAGCATGATCTCATGGTTGAGTAGGAAGCAGACATCAGTGGAACTCAGTACATCAGAAGCAGAGTATATCGCACCAAGAGTGGCAAGCCATGAAGCAATGTGGCTCTAGAAGTTGCTAGCCGGGATATTTGATCTATAATTGTAGCCAACTTTGATACATCGTGACAATCAAAGTTGCATGAAGCTTATTGAGAACCTTGTATTCCATGATAGGTCTAATCATATAGAGATAAAATATCATTTCATTCGAGACATGGTGTAGAGAGGAGCTGTGGAGCTCTAGTACATATCCATGGATGAGAAGATAGTGGACATTCTCACCAAGCCCTTTTCAAGAGTAAAGTATGAGTACTTCAGGGACAAGCTTGGATTGTTTCTGAATGTTCACCCTCTTTGAGAGGGAGGTGTGTTGTTTCTTCTCATGCCGACTAACTCCTCTGGCCAAGGGGTCCTTGGATCATTCACATGAGGTGATTGAGGGGGTAATTCACCGTCAGACCTGTTGAGAGAAGAAACATCACACAGGTAGTTGTAAGACTATGGCTGAGGCTATGTGACTCCGAACTATTGGTTCCCTGGTGTGAGGCTTGGAGGGTACCTAGAGACCTTTGAGGGAAGTTGGAACTCCTGGAGCCATAGTGCTCTGGGACTTCCTAGCCAACCTATAATGGAGCCCTGGTAGGATAGTGGTGTAGCACAAGGGACTACGATGTAGAGAATGGGGCACTCTACCTTGGGTTGCGAAGGTTGATGGGGAAAGAGAGACTTTAGGTTGGTGTGTTGATGAGGTTTGGTACCTTGGCCGAGACCCTATTGGTACTAACTGTGGACCATAGTTGGCTAGGAATATTTTTCCATGGTGGAGTAATAGCCCCATCTCGGGGTGACTCACTACTGAGAGATTATGGTGCAGCACGAGGGACCATAGTGCAGAGAAGGGGGCATACTACCTTGGGTTGTGCAGGTTGATGGGGAATGAGAAACTTTAGGTTGGAGTGATGTTGAGGTTTGGTAACTTGGCCTAGACCCTATTGGTACTGACTGTGGACTATGGTTGGATAGGAATATTTTTCCATGGTGGAGTAATATCCCCACCTCAGCGGTGACTCACTACTGAGAGATTATGAGCAGTGTGATCTATGGCTAGGAGGAACGTCGGAGGTCTGCAACTTGTCTTCATAAAAGATAAGTGCCATGTTTATTTGTGGTTATATTGTGTAATTATATGTTAGTTTCTTATAGGTTAGTTTCATAAAAGATAAGTGCCATGTTTATTGGGTGTTGTTGTATGGTATTATAGGTTAGTTATGTTTATGGTGAAATCACTGGGAAATTGATGGAATTTCCAAGTACCCCGCCATCCTAGCAGGCACCAGGTTGACCGCGTACACTACATTGCATTTAATAATGCATCACAACCAAAAAAATCACTAGTAGCAACCACACTCACAAATGACACAACCATGTTACTACCAGAGTGAGGGAGGAAGCTATCACAATTCGAATAGAGTACGGTTACTTACATTGTGATTGATACTCACATTTAAACAATGTCCACCCTCTAAATAATAATGAAAAAATTCATATTATAGAACAACCAAAATAGAAATATGTATAGAGTGCTGAATGTCATGAATACTCAACTGCAAATGATGACACATATCATTTGCGTCAATGAAAAAGGTCAGGTACACTTGGTGGGAATAATTATATAATCCCTTGAGACAATTGACTATAGGAGTTGAAGTGGGACACTGTGGAAGTGGGCGCCTGCCAGATTCTCTTTGAAAGCAGTTAGACATATACCATGCTAACCTTGATTTCTTCTCCTCATCATGCACAATATCTTTGCAACTGGAAAAAAATTGACTATAAGCCTGCTACCAACATGAATTTGACAGTAACATTTTATTATTTTGGGCCAATCTATTCATTGCAATATCCACCAAATGCTTTCCCTTGATATTATCAAGTGCCTCAATATCAAAATGACCACCATATGGATCTTGATATTGATATTCATCTGTAGTATTGGTTCTTCTCTTACTTTCTAAGTGGTCATTGTCATCATTGTCTGATGAAAAGAACCATTCCCATGAATGAGCATTGTAAAATCTTGAACACATCAGTAGGATTAATATCAACATATACGAGTTGATTATTTGCCAACTTCTTTCCATTTTACTAAATGGGTTCAATTAGTTGAAAGTCCAAAGTCGATCAAGTGTCTAACTATAGAGGAGACCTTACAAGTGTCTAACTGCTCTAACTGCAGAGGCGGACTTACGAGTGTCTTACTACTCTAACTGTAGAGGCTGCAATGGCGACCCTCACCCAAGGGATTGGGGTTTCTTTTTCGATAAATCCCTCACTCGACCAGAGGAAGGGCGAGCGGTTTGGTTCCCTCACCCTTGCCCTCCCTATTAAGAAATCATTAGGTCTTACCTGTTGAAATCCAAGACCAAAGTTGTTGTTTCCTACCCCGTTGTAAGAAATTTGTTAGTACAAAAAGAGCTCGGTGAGAAAAGGGAAAATTGGATGACATCACTTTAGGAATATTATCTTGAAATAACCCCTGTCCAAATTGTTATAGGTCAAGTCTTGCGTAAATTAGTGGCTGATTCAGTTGATAAATTAGAAAGTCAAATAAATACATCAACTGTAAATCAACACAAAGAAATCAGTTGTGTGCAAACGGTGTCAAATTCTTGGTATGAGCATATCAGATTTTATTTACTGCATGGATCTGCCCCTCACAATCTTGATCCCAAAAACATAAGAACACTTAGGATTAAATTTTCTTCTTTCCAATGTATTAATGATATATTATTTTGAAAGAACTTTGATGGTGTTTTTCTGCGTTGTTTAGAAAAAGAAGAGTCCGAAAAAGTGTTGGCTGAACTTCATTTTGGTGATGCTGGTGGTCATTTTGGTGGAGATACCACTGCCCACAAAGTGCTAAGGGCTAGGTACTTTTGGGCTACCTTGTTTAAGGATTCCCATACGTTGTCCCACAAATGTACAATTTGTCAAAACGATGTAGGATGGGTGAAAAAGGCAGCTTTTCCTCTACAACCTGTTACAGTAGATGCACCTTTTCAACAATGGGGACTATACATTATAGGACCAATCCTTCCTCGCAACAACACAAGTATATCCTCATGGAAAAAGAATATTTTACAAGATGGTCTGAAGATTTACCTTTAAAAGTGGTCAACACCAATCATGTAGTGTTGTTTGTGAACTCCCATATTATCACTCGATTCAGAATTCTTGAATGTGTGGTTTTTGACAAATATTCTTATTTTTCTTCCCTAGATATGAATGTTTTCTCTCTAGAAAAAGGGATTAAGCTGAAGCATTCTGCTAGCTACTACCCTCAAGGGAACGGTCTAGCCAAGTCGACAAATAAAAATTTAATCAAGATTATAAAAAGGATAGTTTCAGAAAACCACAAGAATTGGCACAATGCATTGTACAAAGCACTTTGGGCTGATAGGGTAACTCCAAAGGCCTCCATCGGTAATTTTCCTGTCTTCCTTGTTTATGGAAGAGAATCCATCCTCCCCCACATGTCTTGCTTCCTTTTATGCAATTATCGCAGAAAGTTCAAGAAGAGGATTGTCCTCCTCTAGAAAACCGGATAAATGCTTTATTAAAATTAGAGGAAGTGAGAACGCAAGAAAAACAAAAACTTGACCAACACCAAAAAATTGTGAAGGGCTGGTTCAATACAAGTTCATCCTCTGAAAGGAATTTTGATTTTGGGGATTTGGTTCTCAAGTGGGACAAAGCGCACGAGGGTAAGGGAGAACATACCAAGTTCCAAAACCTGTGGCTGGGACCGTTTGTAATTTCTGAAAAACTGGGTCCTAGTTATTTTAGTCTGCATAACTTGGAGGGACAATCGGACACTTTCCTAGTGAATGGCCAGGCTCTCAAGAGATATTTCTCTTGATGATTTCAGATCTACCCTCTTGTAGATATTTTTAATTTTCTTTTTTGTTTTTGATTTTGGTTCTTTTGATTTTGCTTGATTTTGTTTTGTTTTCTAAATGATTATGTTTGAATCACCATTCATTTGTTGAAGGGAATCATTTTTTTTATTCATTAGCAAGAGTGGATAATAGTTCAAGCACATGAACAATAAGTACTAAACTCAGATCAGTGGAAGTAAGTTTTTTTCCATTTATTGTTTATGGTTTCTCATTAAAATCACAGGAAGACACGATTATCCTTAAAAAAATTCTAACACCGTCCCTATTTTAATGAGAACAACTCAATTTGCTTCCCCATCCCATAGATGATTTCCTAACATAAATTTAATTGTCCAAATCATGATGGAAGTCATTAGAACAACAAAAAAATTCTTAAATGATCAATCCTTTCATTACTAGACTATGAGATCTTTAGTATCACCCTGCTCTCTTAATATCATGAAGTTTCTGGAAATTTATAAACAAATTTTAGAGAGTTGGAAGAACTATGTGTGGGAATTGTGTGTAAACCCGCCAGGACACTGAATAGGTATGTTGGCAGCAGGTAAATGCACACATGATACCAAGGTAACTTCTTCGGGGTACTGAACAATCCTATTGGCAGTGAAGCAATGTCGGGTTTCTAAGATCCTCAGGTATGTTTTTTAAATTGATCAAGTGTCAAGACGATTTTATCATAAATGGACGAATCTTGGATGGGATAGAGGTACTAGAGTAGGTTAAAATACATCATTGCCGAGGCTATCGACGCCTGCTAGAAGCAGTGGCCCTGTCAATGGTATCAGAGTCATGTGTATAAACATCACTACCCCTGTGATCTAAACAAGATACCAAATTGCAATTTTGGACATAAATGCATTCAATATATGATTGTGATTTATTGTCGAAATGCTTGATCTTTCATTAACTTTCTATAAAATTTATTGCTTATTCATATGTGCCCCTGATATGAATTTTTGGTGATACAGAGATAACTGCTTGCGTGTCACCATTGTTGGCAGCCACCAATTCTGTCAAATTTTATCATTTTAAAAAGTCATCACCAAGGGATATATTTTTCTGTAGCTCCCTCCTTCTTATACTTACAAATGTTTGTCTTTTGGTTTTGAGGAGATTCATTGGGCTAGCTGAGTATAGGAGTTTTTTGTTTTTTAATCTATTGTTTGTTTTTCTTAATTTCATGACTGAAAGCATGAAATTAAAACAAAAGTTTGGCTTCGGTAATAATTTTATAGTTTGTAATTTATTTGTTTCTTTTTCTAAAGGGATTACACCTAAAGGGCATCTATATGTTTAAAAATATTAAAGTTTTTAATCTAATTGATTGATCCATTACCATTGATTTATTCACTTTGGGAGATGTAATTAACATAGCCTGATAGCCATATAGGGTTAGGGTTTTGACTACCTCAATTCTCAATTAGTAATTAGGTTTGTACCTTCTAAAGTATCCTTGAAAGTCCACATGTGGCTAGCTCCATATGTGTGAGTAATGGGGGCTAACATGGCATCCACTCATACCATGGTGTTCAACAAGGTAGGTCAACTTGTGGGAGGCATAACTTTTGCAAACAAGCTTCGATTGAGGTGTTTTATGCACCATTGGAAAGGTATTGGGGTGTAGAACACCGTTGAGGGTATAGGCACAAGTTTTGGATAGTGTAACTCCAAAAAATTACATTTAATTCCTCAAAATGTCTCTCAAAGGTTTTGGACCCCAATTTTCCAAACTTGGACCTGCCACTAAAATAGCACTACAAGTTGATTCCTCCAATTATTTCCACCCAAAAAGTACCAAGATAGATGAAAATTTGTATGATAATCTAATTCGAACCAGTTCGACCCTTCTAATACAATCAATATGGTATTATATTTACAATGCAATAAACATTGTTTCTCATATTATCAAAGTGAAAATGTATATGGGGAAGGATTAAACAACCTTTCTTTTGGTATCCATTCATGAATGATTAGTTGACCCATGTAGTAGTAGCAATTTGTGAATTATTTTGACAAAGGATCAATTGTCTCTTCTAGTAAAGTGATTGGAATTACAATTTTAAAATGTATATGAGAAAAGGTAGGTTGGTCCTGTTGGAAGGTTTACCCTAACCCTATATGGCGAAATGATCTAAGTCGTCATATCAAGTGTTGATCGGGACTGATCCCATGCCATTTCGACGTTTCACGTATCATGAATTGGAGTGACAAGATCCTCCATCGAAGAACTCGCGAGATGCGAAATCGCGATTTAATCGTAGCCGTCAGATCAAGGTGTGATCTAGACCATCGATCCAACTTTATTTCAGAATATTGCCTATTGCAAGTCGGAGTGACAAGAACCTTCATCTCCAGAATCGCGATATGTGAAATCGCGATATGATCTAAGCCGTTGAATCAAGATTAGATCTGGACCGTCGAATCATAGGACATGTGGCAAGCGATCAAAATTTCACTGACTTGGAGTCAACGAAGCATGCGGTGGAAACTCGCGAGATGCGAGATCGCGATATGAGATCTAAACCGTCAATACGCCAAAGAACGTGGACCATGGATCTGAGCTCCATTTCGGAGTTTCATCTATTGCGATGAAAATCTCCATCCAAGAAACTGCAAGATGCAAATTCGCGATGAAATCTGGACCGTCTATTCATTGAGATCGTGGACCGTCGATCAGGGTCAATGAAATTCATAAGTTTGCGAGATTTCAAAAAGTCGAATTCACAAAATGCGAAATCGTGAAAGCGGTTTATGGATAAGCGCTTGGTCATATCCATGGTCATATAAAGGAAGGAGCCAGTGTAGAAAAACTCCGTTTCGGATTTTCAGAACTCGTGACATGGAGACTCAAGATGTCTCATCGCAGAATCTCTGAAATGAAAAAGTGCAAAACAGGTAAATAATGCAAGAACTCATCAGAGTTAATCCAATGATGGAGGTGATCATGAGCACGATCGAAGGGCTAATATTGATCCTCACACTGTAACTGATAGAAACCATTTATGGTTTCTACCAGAGGATGCGAAGAGACTTCTGTGTGATTTCCAGAGAAGCTGAAGAGTTACATGGAATCTGCTAGTGGAATGAAGACGATTCATGGAGGAAATTGACAACTAGATGAGGGTTGGAGCTCGTAACTAAAATAGAAAGGATGAGCTCGACTATAACAGAGAAGACGAAGAGTCTCAACTGGGAGAGAGAAAAAAGGAATCTCTGCATAACACCTAGTGATGATAGACATAGGGGTTGAACTGCCAAAGAAGCTGAAGAGTCGTGATGATGATCACGCAGAGCACTAGAAATGTGGAGGAATTTGGTGCGGAGTGAGCATGCAGAGGCATTGTGAATATTGCATGCACAAAGACAACAGAGACTATAAGAATGTTGAACAAAGAATAGATAAGGGTTGTCGCTATGTAGGAGAATTCAAGGTGTGTGCAAGGAGGCAGAGCGTAGGAGCAGAAATGCACAGTAGAGGAATGTTGCAATGAAAGGATATGGTGCAGGGAGCATAAAAGGCAGAAGAACAGAAAGTGCAAGGGGTGTGCAGAAGACACTGATGCAGACAGGGCAGAGCAGTGTAACAGAACAACGACAAGGCTGGTAAGCCATTGAATAACTTTATATCACTGTAATAAGTTTTAGTAACAAGAAATTTATATTTTAGGGTGGTTGGGAGGTGCTAGGGAGGATTGGTGTCCTCAGAGGTTCAAGTGGGTGCTTGAACACAGGGAGTTGTTGCTTCCTGTTAGTTGGTGCTAGAGAAATCAGGGAGTTGGTGCTTCCTTCTAGTGGGTGCTAGAGAAAACAGAGAGTTGGTGCTCTCAGCAAGTAGCAGCTTGCAAAACTGAGGTTGTAGCCTCATTATGAGTTGATGCTGATATGTATGATAATGTAAAGAATGTAACTATTACTTATCATATAAAGAAAAAGAGGTTTTTACCCTGTATGGGTTTCCTCGGGAAACATTTGTCTCTGTGTTTCTCATATATGTGACTGATGCTGAATGTGTCATTTTTTATGTCCTGCATTATTGTCATCATCATTGAGTGCCTTGTAAAGTTTTTTAAAAGAAGCATAATTGTTTAAGCACGGTAACAACTGATTCACCCCCCCCCTCTCAGTTGACCAACAGGTCCTTCTATTAAAATTGAATTGAGGAAGGGTCATCAAAAACTTCTACGGAATTAAATAAGAATTTTGATG
This sequence comes from Picea engelmannii, assembly GCA_009831015.1. Taxonomy (NCBI): domain Eukaryota; kingdom Viridiplantae; phylum Streptophyta; class Pinopsida; order Pinales; family Pinaceae; genus Picea; species Picea engelmannii. The sequence goes on along the minus strand of ML777702.1, from coordinate 533,760 downwards.
TGGAAGGATTTGGATAGCCCCTTATCAATAATAATAGAGTGAATTCTATTAACAAACATGTGAGAATGTAGATGTAGGAGGTGTTACCCCCTCTCACCTAGGAGTAACTGGAGGATATCATTCTTCATGATCCACATTGAAGATAGTGGTCCCAAAGATGATGACCATCAATATCCATAGAAAACAACCCCTCATATGCCTCTTATTCATCGTTGCCCAGCTCATTCACTTGATCAACATACTCATTTGATGAAGGTGGTCCAACACACATGAGGCACATTATCCATTTTTCCATATGAACTGTTTACATTTAATGTATTATAAATTTAAGTGAGTATCATGGGTTGAAGTTAGATAATGAATCATGATGTTGGGAAGTTATGTTCATTTCCTTCTTTGACCTTGGTGGCCATCATATATATTCCAGTTAAGTGTTTTCACTCTCGGGGAAAGGGGTACTAATATGAGGCCTTGATGAGGGTAACATACACATGACCTTCCATATTTTTTTTTCGTTGTCCTATCTTTTGGGATTGACTGTCACAAGTATCCCAAAAAGGTATTTAATTCATTCTCTTATGAGAAGAAGGGGCTTGGGTGCCCAAGGTGGATGCAAATGTAAAATTCATGTTATAAAATTCAAAATTCAAAATAAAAATAAAAGGGATATGAATGATAAATAAAAATCCAAGTAAGCTTGAGCTCTACCCCCTCACTATGAGGCCATCACCCCAAGTCCTAATGAAATGAATGCATATCTAAAGAAAGGACTTGAATTATCCCAACCCCCGATGCAATGAAATGCATACACCTAAAAAAGGGGCTTACAAAACAAATAAATGAATATCAAAAGTCAATATAGGGATGGAAAGAAACATTGTTGAGGAAATGGTAACTCAATGCATGAAGCACTCCCTCTACAAAGGTTCTCATGGAAATGAACATGATACATGGTCTTGCATGTCAAAGACACGATGGACATGAAGTAAACCCCGGTTCATACTATTCATCCACACTTACACCTTGATGGGTTTCTTGGGAAATACTCCTCTACTTGGGTATTATCACACCTAATAGGGTTCCATGACGGTCCTCCCATACCTAAAATTGGAAAATTGAATAAATTCATAAGCTAGTGTGGATTTTGAATAAGATACCTAATGTGATCTACTTATGTGGATTTTACATTAAATATGACTCACTTTTTATGTTACAATTCCTATTGTATGCATGATGGTTGATCTTTCTTTATTCTTTGAGCCCATGCTTGATGATGATGCATACTTAGACATGGTCCTTTGGAGGACATTAATGATGCTTCTCCCACACTTCATGTATGATGTTACACACCCTTTGGAGGGAATTGGACTTGATGATGGGCATTGGAGATTTGATGATGAGTTTTGGACCATATGATGACTTGGCTCACTTCTTGATATGATCCATCACACATTGGACCATGGAAATTTCACTTTGGATCTAGGACATTGCACATATGATCTTTGTTTGCACCCAATTCGTCACTTGATGAGAAAATTAAGAGTGCTTACATGCCCAGTTGGGCTCTGCTAGGCATGACAGCTGTGAAAGGAAAGGTTAGAAAGAAAAACAACAAAGCTATTAACAAGAATTAAACTAAAACTAATAAAAACTATGAGCATATAAAACAAATGAAAAATAGAGACAAATGGACCAATATCACCAATGTGTAAGCTGATCTATTGATGAAATACAAAGGCACAAAGAAGAAAGGGGACTTGGGTCCCTTCTTTCTCCAATGGAAGGCTCTTGAGGCCCTCAAAGCTTGCTCTCCTTACAATGAAAAGATGAAAATGTGGGTGAAAGAACTCCAAGCTTATTCACTCAAGAGAGGGGTGAATAGCTCTATGAAATGCAGCTTGTGATGTGTGTTGCCAAAGAATGAGTCCTTAGCAATCTCAACATCATAACAATACAAAGAATTCCTTGAGAAAATGGTGGTTATTCATGGATTTTTATAGCCAAGCATTGGGTTATTATGTAACCTCTTTAGAATGTGAAAAGGGGCTCTTTAGGGAACAATTAGGTCTTTGACCAGCCCACCATGAGGATTGAGCTCGGATTTGGTGTCAAATCGACTTGGGAGCCGATCCATTAGTGGTTGGGAGGCCGACCAATTTCAATAAATGCGCCGTTTAGCAGGCACGTGGGTTTTTCTCCCAACAGCTGCGCATCGTGCGCTGAAGCGCGCATTGTACGTTGCTTTTACGTGCATATGCGCGCGCACCCGGGTTCTGTAAAGCGCCCTTCAAATTTTTGGTCATTTTGTATAGTTTTTGACCCTTTTGCAATGCTGTGGGATTAATCCTGTGCCATGAATGACTCCAATCCTGTTTTGATGATGCGGAGTTCTTGTCGCCATGTGTGGATGAAATTTCAGTGATAACAATCTTGACGTGTCACCTAGAGAGAGAATGGATCTCCTTGATGACGTTGCACCCCGTTAAGGACGTTGAGGCTTGGCTTGATGGCATAACATTTGATGATGATAGTACACCCCTTTGGGGAGGTCACAAATCCCTTTCCCTTGATGACATCATGATTTTGGTGGAGGATGTTGCACATATGATGGGACATTGTACTTGATGATGACGTGACACTTATTTGAGACGACCTAGCACATTTGATGATGAGGCGACAACTTTCAATGATGATACATGACCTTTTGATGAGGAGACATGACATTTTGATGAGGAGACATGAATTTTTGATGATGCATTGGACCTTTTGGGGAGATACATGACCTTTGGATAAATTACACCCCATTTTAAAGATGAGGTCACCTTTATGAGCCCTCTACACTCACACATGTGGAATTAATGGAGGATGATTTCATGTTTTAGCATTGTATCTTCATTTTAGAGGCATCTTTGGGGGTTGGCATTAGACCTATCCACCTTGTATCATGTATTTGTTATATTTTAGGGGATTTTAGAGGATATTACCTCATTGAGGGGTAAAGTGCTTAGCTTCCTCATATAAATAGAGGAAGCACTCCCTCATTTGTATCATTTCTATTTGTGGAGGATTACTACTACTTGTCTATTTCTATATTTTCTCTTTTAGCTATGGATGAATGACTTATGTGACCTCTTGGAGGAATGATTTATGGTTATTTCTCAAGTTTTATGGATGATTCATGGTTAGGGTTTCATGGATGATCATTAATTTACCTAGTAAGTGTTCTTTCTAAATATTTGTGGATTTTTTTATTGAATGTATGAAGTGTGAATGTGCTTATCAAGTGGTGAAAGTGCATTTTTACCTTGTATTTTTCTTAAATAGATCCTATATTGCAAACCCTAGGAAGGTTTCTAGTGGGTAACCTTCCCTTTATATTTTCTTTAAATCTTGTTAAGGGACATAGGAGGATTTTCTAAGCTTAGTAGTGGGCAACCCTAGTTATCATCTTATAGGATAGTCTCATAAGGTTAGTAGTGGACAATCTTAGGTTTTATCCAAGATCCATGCTTCAAATTTTTCAAGAGAGTCCATGGTTTGACTCCATAAACCCCCCATCCCCTCCCAGAAAAAAAAATATGGTAGACACTACTCTTAACTCCCATTGATCAATCCTTAAAAACAAAATCTACCCTTTCTTTAATTTGTTTTAGGGTTATATTAGTGTTTGTAGCAATTATTCTTCAATTTTCAGCCATAATTAGGCTAGACATCTAGGTTTTAGTTGACATTTCATACTCAAAAATATATTGTTGTCATTTATTGCATTGTTAATTGAATTTTCATTTATCTAGGACTTGACGTCTTGCATTGTTAGGGCTGTAATGTTCCCTTTGTATTTCAAAAAATAATTGTTCATAAAACCCGAGTTTAACTTGCATTTTCAACCCTAGTTTTATTGCATGTTTAATTGTTTAAAGGGCCAATTTCTTACTGCTATTTTAACTTGATATTGCTGAAGATTTTCATCTTTCAAACAGTTTTTGCATAGCCATAGATTATTCTCTTATTTGTGGTTTTTTTGGGTACCCTCTTGGCCTATTGTAACTTGCTAAATATAAAAAATTGACTTGGATACTTATCACACAAAAATATGGAAATTTCTTGATTAAACCACCCTATACTCACCTTGAAAACTTTGATTTAGTGGTGGTCTATTTGAGTAATTAATATAGGAGTTCATAGACTTAATCCCATCTTGCTATAGGATTCCTTGAGGTTGATGGGGAAGCCTCCCTTGTGTTGGATTTCATCCTTCACTAAAATGAGGGAACTAATTACTAAGGTGATAATGGTAGCACTTCTATGTTACACTTGTCTTAGCCCTTGTGAAAGGTTTTGCATAAAGGTGCTATATTTTGTGATAATAGGTGGAACGATCGATTATTCTAGTAATATATTTATATGATTTAATTAAACAAGTGTTGAACCTACTAGTAGGAATGATCCGGTATTATCTTTATAAAGTTTTGGAATAGCCTTATCATAGTATCGATGTGAGAATGTAGACATATATTGAACAAATAATTCTTCTAGTACTAGATTTATATTATTCAATTAAAGAAGTGACAACCAAATTTTATAATAGTATCGATTTTTGATTGTTTTTGAAAAAAGATCGACCAACCCTTCTTGTGGCACCCATTTGGGATTTTTTTTTGAAGTTTTAATCTCGAACCCTTCCTTGTGTAGATTTCCGATGATAATAACATTAGAAGTTCATAAGGCTATTCGTCAAATACATATGTAGAATAAGAGGACAACAATTATAGTAATATTACGAAGAGTGAGAATGTATATGGAGAAGGATTACTAGATCCTTCTCATAGTACCAATTTTTGAATGCTTTTTACAAATGATTAGCTTTGTACACTTATTGTAGTATTGCATTTATGAATTTTACAAAAGATCAACCAACACTTCTAGTAAAGTGAATGAAAGAGAGATGTGATTAAAATGTATAAGAAGAAGGGTTGGTAATCCCTTCTAGTAAAAATACATTCAAGACCAATAAAAAGTAATTGGAAGAGTGAGGCTTCAATGTATATGAAAAAGGGGAAAGGGTTGTCAAAATATTCTAGTGAACGAACAAAAAATGTTTATTTAGTAGTATCAGTATGTGAATTCTTTTGAAAAAATATTAGATGACCCCTTCTAAGAATTCTCTAGGATTATCTTTAGAGAAGTGTCAAACAAGCCTTATCATAGTATTGAAGTGAGAATCTAGACATAGGAGGAATAATTGATGCTTGTAGTAGTATATGTTTATGATGTATATGTAAAAGGGTTGATTGTGTTGATATTATGGTAGTTGTGGAAGGGATTAACCTCCACGTGTAACCTTGACAAGAATATAATATTTCAGAAAGAAAGAAGAAACCCTAAAGCTTTGGACATAACCCTAGAAAACAAGTCGGCTAAAGAAAATAATTAATATTGAGTCTTTAGCCTCCAGAAAGAGAAGTCGACCCAGACAGATAAGAAAGAGCAATATAAATATAGGATGTCTGAGCTCATTTGTACACACACAACTCACAACTACAAAAATCTAGTGTGCACTACAAAAAATTAGTAAGTGCGCAAGTCTGAAGAGTAGTTGCAGCTGCAACTACTGCAACTTGTATTTTCGGTTTTAGGCTTGATATTTCTCTTGGTTATGGTTTGTACTTTATTTCTTGTGCACTAGCTCTGGAGATAGGTATTCTAGATTGATTGGCTATTGGTTCTAGGTTTGATTCGTGAATTATTCTCCCTGTCAAGGTTAAGGTGCTCGGGGGTGGCCTTGGCCTTTGGTTGGGTGACAATATTGCTATGTTGTTTATGGTTAAACGAGAACACCTACTTTTCTAACAAGGTATGGGCCCACACTATATTTAGACAATATAACCGCTGGAAGATAGATTGGGAGGATGTGCTCAGTTACAGTTGCAGTTGCAGTCAAAGTTTTTGTTGCAACAACGAAACCCTAACCCTCTTGTTGAGACACCTTAATTGAAGAGATTGAACTGATTTCTGGATAGCCTAGTGCGCCCTAAATTAGCGCACCTACTGGCACTCTCAAAATACTAAGATGTCAAGTCTGAATTTTTGGTCAAAGTCAAAGGTTTACCAAATCAAAGTCAAAGGTTGACCAAGTCAAAGAAGTCATAACTTACTCTATGAAGTCAAAAAACAAGTTAGAAGGGGATTCTAACTTCAGATCATGGAAGACAAGGATTGACCTCTTCCTTGCCAAGAATAAAGTGTTGGTATTGTGAAAGGAAAGATCATGGAAGCACAATTTGAAGAAGGAAAAGAGAAGGAACCTCATAACGTTGCAATTATGGAGAAGTTCAAGGACAATGGCATCAATTCCATGAGTATCATAGTGGACTCTGCAAAATACCACTTGATAACCTGCATCTCTCATCTTGACTCATCTAAAAAGATGTACGATGCCCTAACTAACCTCTTCTTAGTCAAAAACATTGGAAAAGTAATGAGTCTAAAGAATGAACTCCGTGACATGAAAATGAATGATGATGATAGCATAACATCATACTTTGTAAGAATCTCTCATTTAAGAGATAAACTACAAGATATTGAAGAAATCATTTCAGAAAAGAAACTGGTAAATATAGTACTCAATGGCCTTCCCAAGACATGGGTTGCATTTACCACAAGCATGAACACAAGAAAGGAGTATCCCACATTTGAAGAACTTTGGACTCGTTGTGCACAAGAATAATCAAGGATTAACACAAAAGAGAAATCCCAAAGTAAATATCAATCCTTCACAACAAAGTTCAAGAATTTTCGGAATAAGAAGAAGTTTGGCTCGAGGAAGAAACCAAATTAAGAAAAGGATATGTCAAAAATGCAATGCTTCAACTATCAAAAATATGGTCACTACAGAAACCACTGTCATGAGTTAAAGAAAATGAAGGAAACAAACGAAGCATCAGTTGCCGAAGAAAGGGAACCCTCAAAGAAGACCAAGCATGATAAAACGAACTTCTTCTTCTAAGTCAAGGTAACAATATTCTTCAAATTTATTTTACATGCCATGTTCACATAGTTTTTGTACATATCATGCATATCTATTTCTTAGAAGATAAGATGTTCAAGTTAAACAACGCATGTGGAAGAACAACAAGATAAAGATTGCTATCATGATGACTATAAGTCAAGCAATACACATGAAAAGATGAAGTACGTTGACAATCCTTGGTAAGAATTCTTGTGGAAGCTATTATATAAGTAACAGCTGCCAAAGAACCAGAAAGATTCAAAATAGAAAGAAGTCAACAATCAAGAGTAAATTAGAAAAATACTTGTGTCACCTTACAGAAGGAAATAAAGATGAAAACGAAAGCATGGACTATCTTAGATGGAGGGAGCCGATTACATAATTCCAAAAGAAGAGAATGCATTCATACATGAAGAAAGGATTAGGAGGGAGCTCATCCTAAACATGATCCATTGAGGATTATGAAGTATCTATCCATGTTCCCATTGAAAGTAGCAACCATGATAAGCAACATGTGTTTAGTTTGACTCTAGAAGAAGTCTTCTTCGAGCATAAGCCTTAAAGTATCCTTGGTTTTCCATCTACATCCATGATCCTATGATGAAAGGAAGAAATTGGAATCTTCAAGGCATATAGAATACCCCATGGACCCAAGATCTAAAGAGAGACATGAGGACAAACATGAAGATTCCAAGAAAGAAAAGAAAGAACAACCAATTACTATACCAAGAATCACAAGACTACTAGCTTGGTTTGAACCCACTAAGAAGCAATCAATCAGAAGAAATGGAAGTTATGATAAAAAATAGTGTATGTAAGAAAATATGAAAAAGACTTATGAATGGAAGCATTGCAAGATTCAGAGATTCTTCCAGAAGGAGGGAGAAGACTATGACAATAACTTGTTCCAGTAAACCAGATATACCTCTTGTAGTATCCATGGGTTGGAATTTACATGTAAGAGACTGTTCTTCCCAATAAAGCAAGTGAGAAAGAAGCTTATACCAGAAAGAGACCCATGTATGAAGATATAAGAAGACCTTTTATGGATTCAAGCAACTTGATGCAGAGTATCTCATATACAATTGAAGCATGGTGAAAACTTCTATGACAGAGATAGTGTATTAGAATAGTTACTCAAAAGTTTGGGATGATGGATTGCTAATCCATGGAAAAATCTCATGATGACAAAAGATGTGCTACTTGGATATGTTTAAGTTTGAGCCTTGCCACGATGTCATGAGCTAACAGGAAAAAAAAGTGTTGAATTCGACCATGATATATTGTAATGATCAGAGCTATATGAAGTCTTCAAAGAAAACCAGTGTTCCATGACAGACCGAAGTACATTGAGATCAAGCATTATATTCTCCGTGATGAATTCTAGAAAAGAGAAGTGGTTCTCCAATATGTCTCCACAGATGAGTAGATAAAAGATATTTTGGTAAATCCTATGTCCAAGATGAAAAGTTTGCGTACTTAAGAAACAAGGTGGGGCTTGTGGAGACAAATTCCTTATTGAAAAAGGAAGAGACTACTCTACTCCCAGGTTGGGAGGGAGAACTGATATGTTATTGATTTATGGAAAATCATTTTTCAGTTTGAAAAATGGTCTAGGATGAGCAGTTCCTTTACAGTTCGAAAAGTGGTTTGAGATTTCTGACGGATAGGCATTTTCCAGTTCAGAAAATGGTCCAGATTGAACAATCATTTTCGTAATAAAAATGGTCAGATAGATTGTTGATGTACCATAAACAATGATTCCTTTTGTGGCCAGTGTGGGGAAATGGTATAGGATAATCGTTCTTCTTGGAAGTCACTCTGAGTAGTGGCCAAGTAGAATAGTCCACCTCGTCGGGTAGTCATTCTTTCGAAGTTCACATTTGTGAGTAGTTTTGAAGAATGGTCCATTTTGGAGGTTGGTGCAGGACATTCGTTTGCATTAGGAAATGGTCCAGACAGTAATTCCCTAGGGCAGACCCATTCTCTCTAGGTTGCACTATTATTATTTCCAGAGGAATGGCCTAGTTAGGTGAGTTGGTCCTGTTTCAACAATCAGAGACAGGAATTCCCTAGGGAAGACTCATTCTATCCAGGTTGCACTATGATTAGTGCTGGAGGAATGGCCCAGTTAGGTGAATGGCCTAGGCTCAGAAATCAAGGAAAATTATTCTTCTATGCTTGAGAAGAATAGTCTAGATAGCCCATGGATGATATTTTACCTTCTAACGGCAGATGCTCTTCCAGATGTCACAGATGTGAGTGGAAGAATGGCTGAGATGACTCAGTTTATATCATGATATTGTTTTATGCAGGTTGATATCAGATGATATGATTGTTGTGGAGACTGTATGTCTATGGATAATAGATTTATGCTATTGTGGTGGATGTGTTCCACTGATTGTAACTATGTGTCATTGATTAAGTAGCTGTGTGCTACTTGGTGTGGTTGTGTACCACTAGATAGTAGTTGTGTACTGCTGGATTACTGAGAGGGGGGGTTAATTAGTAATAAAGAAATCTAATCCTTTTTAACCATATAATGAAAGTGTTATATCAATGTAGAATTACCATCCATTGTTTGTAGAGTAAATACACAATGAACAAATGAAAAATCATACACATACATACTACACCAGTTTTTTTACGTGGAAATCCAAAGCGGGAGAAAACCACAAAATACTTTTTCTTGTATGTCTTGAAGAATTACATTCATTGGAAGCACCAACTTCCTTTGTTTTCTACCTGCAACTGGAAGGAGGCTCCAACCCCCTAGTTTACAACTTGAGGACATATCCAAATCCCCAATTCTCTGGCTACAAACAAAAGGAGGCTCCAACACCCTATGTTCTTCGGCTACAACCAGAAGGTGGCTACAACCAGTTGTCCTTGCCCCGTCCAACCGCCCTGACATATAAGTAGAATGATGGGACCATTGTCACACTCTCACTATGATATATACTGCTGTAAACTTGTACCAATAAACCTGCACCAAATAACCTATACTAATAACCTGAACCATGTATCAACCATGCATCACCCTGTAATCAACCTGTACCATAAACAAGTGCATCAACCATGCACCAACCTGTACCAGACAACCTGTAATAAAATTGTACCATAAACAAGTGAATCAACCATGCACCAACTTGTACATCAACCTACAAACCTTCCTTAACTTTAACAACAAGAGACTAGTATTTTCATCAAAATTTACTTTAGTCTCACATGACTAGTTTTGGATTAGTCAACAACCCTAACTTGAAATAATCATAACTATGTACTTGTAATGAATAAAGATCTAAAAATAGTACACAATGTTCTTGAGTATGTTTTATGCAATTCCTCTAGGTGTCACTACTTGGAACCTCTCAGAAAAGGAGTTATAGCAAAAATTGCATACCTTGTTGAATTTTGGCTTATTTTAGAGAGATAACTTGTAGAGCGTGCCCCACACAGAATATTTGTTGTATGGATATGAAAATTTTACACAAAATACTAAAGAATATACTCTAACCAATACATTTGGTATTACATAATTTGGATATGTTATCAAGAAGCTATGTCATTTTTACCCGAAACACTTGTTTTAGACTAGTTTCAGGACTGGCCACAAACCCTATTTTCCATGGAGTGTAACTCCAAAAATACAATGAACCACAAGCTGAAATTCATACCACAACTACTTGGATATGTTTTCTCAATGGCCTCCCAATTTCATGGTCTGAATCAGTCTAGAAAACAATTTATTGCGAAAATGGTGAGATGACCTGTAAATAACATACCTTAGAAAGAATCATTAAAATAATTTATCCTCCCTTGAATTTCGGCCTTCTTTACTTCACCTTCCCTCTGAAATTCATCTTAGATATCCTTTGGTTACCTCAGTCACCTGTATATATTCAATATGCTCAAGTGTGATTGAAATGAGAGAGCCTTTCCTCTTATTTATACTTTCATGTAGCTTCCATAGAAGCATCTTCTAGACCACTTTGTCCACATAGCCACTTTATCCACATAGTCACCTATGTCCAACTTTGCCCAATTTTCCACTTGTCCATATATCCAATAGCCACTTGACTACTTAACCCATTTTTCTCATTTTAGGGTTAACCTTCTTATAACCACTTTCCATAATTAGAAAGCTATCCATTTACTTTATTATTTAAATAATCCTCCTTGACTTTGTCACTTCACTTTATTATTGAAATAATCCTCTTTGACTTTGTCACTTCACTTTATGATTTAAATAATCCTCTTTGAATTTGTCACTTCACTTTATTATTTAAATAATCCTCTTTGAATTTGTCATTTCACTTTATTATTTAAATAATCCTCTTTGACTTTGTCACTTCACTTTATTATTTAAATAATTTCTTCTTTGCAAGAAATTTGACTTCTTTGACCTTTTGGGGCTTCAAGCCAACATATGAGGGTCCTCCAACTTCGTAAGGCCATAAATATCAAACTGTGAGGAGTTATGTGATGTTCCACATACCACCAGAAATTGAATGACATGTACTATCCATATAGAATAGTCTTACCTGCAAATATACCAAAACTAATACAATTATACATCAAACAAACTTAGGTCCATTACCCAAACCTTTGTGCAACTAGAATTCTCTACCGAAATTTATTCGAGGGTTGACATCAATGAAAACCAACCCAATTAATCAACAATATACCCCTTTGGCATTTATGGAAACACTCTGATGCAATATTGAAATCATATCACTCATGCTCCGCTTGGAACCATGCCTACATCTCTGTGACCAACGCTCCCCCTGGAACCATGCCTCTGTCCTCTGCATCTGATAAATCTCTCCCCCTTTTTGATCAATGGAAAATGTATCTTTCCATTCGGGGTCTGCTCCCCCTAACTAACTCGTCTAATCTCCCAACCTAAATTGTCCTCTTTATGGTGATTCCTCATGTACATCTAAGACATATAAGATAAGCATTCAAAATCATTCATTTTGGAGTAGAAATAACTCTGAGTCTCTAGCGAAGATACTCAAAGGCTTCCCATGGAAGCGGTTTTGTAAAGATGTCTGGCACTTGTTCTTTTGTGCCCACATGTTCAACTTTGATGTTATTTTATGCAACCTATTCCCGTAGAAAGTGATACTTGATTGGAATGTGCTTCATCTTGGAGTGCATTACTAGGTTCTTTGAGATACCGATGGCACTTGTATTATCACAATAGATTGGAATGGGCTCATCATACTAAACTTGTATATCTATCAGATTTTGTTTCATCCATAGAACCTGCGAACAACATGTTGTTGTTGCATTATACTCTGTCTCGACTGTAGATAAAGATACTGACGATTGTTTCTTTCTTAGCCATGATACTAAACACTCACCCAAGTAGAAAACTGCTCCACTAGTGCATCGTTAGTCATCAATGCAACCTACCCAATATGCATTTGTGTAGGAAATAAGTGATAGATCCTTTCCTTTTGGATACCATAATCCAAACTCTTCTGTTCTTTGAGATATATGAAAATCCTCTTCACTGCTAATACATGTGATTCCTTTGGTGTTGCTTGAAATTGTGCCACCTGTCCAACTGCCTGCATTACATCTGGTCTAGATGATGTCACATATAGTAGGATACCAATCATTGACCCTTATTGCCTCTGATCTGTATACTTTGAATCATCATATTTTCTCAACTCGCAACTAATTTACAATCTTCCATTCCGAACCTCTTTAGCATTTCTCTAATATACTTGGTTTGAGAAATAAAAATTCCTTGGTTTCTTTGATGTATCTGAATACCCAAAAATAAGGATAGTTCTCCAAGTAATGATATTTCAAATTCATTCTACATGTCCTTTGCAAATTTCTGGCTTAACCTATCATCAATACTTATCCAAAAATAATATCATCAACATAAAATTCAATTAATAAAATACTATATTGAGTTACCTTGATGTAGAGTTTGTTGTCTACACTTCCTTTTATAAACCCTTCCTATTGTAGATATTTATCCAGTCTAGAGTACCATGCTCTGGGAGCTTGTTTTAGACCATACAAGGCCTTCTTTAATTTACGCACATAATCTGCATTCTATGAAAACTAAAATCCTTCTGGTTGTTCAATGTGGACTTTTTCTTCAAGTTCCCCATTCAGAAAAGATGATTTTACGTCCATCTGATACACTTTAATATTTTTGGAGTATGCATAAGCTAAAAGCAATTGGATTGCTTCCATTCTGGTAACTGGGGCAAATGTCTCTTCAAAGTTAATTCCTTCAACCTATGCATATCCTTTACATACTAATCTAGCTTTGTTCCTTGTAACTTGTCCATATTCATTCAATTTATTTCTGTATACCCACTTTGTGTCGATCACATTCTTATCCTTTGGTCTTGGAACCAATTCCCAAGTGTCATTTTGATCTATTTGATCCAATTATTCATCCATGGACTTATTCCAAAATTCTCCTTGTTGGCCTCTTCAACACAGGTTGGTTCAATAGTAGATGAGAGTGCTAGGTGTGTTTGTTCTGGTGAACAGATTCTTCTTCTAGTCTCAACTCCTGCATCTTTGTTTCTGATAATCTGATCTAAAGGATGATTCTTCTGTAATCGTTTGCTAGGTGTCTTTGGAGGCACTTGCTGAACTTGCTTTTCTTCTTTTGTTGGATCCTCTTCATCTTCCCCTTATACTTCTTTTTCATCTTCTACTTCTTCTTCGTAAAGTTGTTCCATTGATTCATTTTCTTCTTCCTTTAATTATTGTCTACCTGTTTCATCAATTGTTATGTTGATGTGATTTCCACAACTTTGTTCAATCTCAGGTTGTAACACTTGTATGCTTTCCTTGTACTTGAGTAACCAACACGTACTCCTTTGTCCACACGAGAGTCAAACTTTCCCATTATTCCATCTTTCTTTTGATGTAGCGTTTTCTTCCAAAAACTTTGAAGTGCTTCACATTTGTTGGTCTTCCTTTCCAAAGCTCGTAGGGAGTTTTCTCAGTGTTGTTTTTTAGAATTACTCTGTTTTGAATGTGAACTGTTGTATGCACTTCCTATGTCCAAAAGATATCTGTCAATTTGGAATCCATTAGCATTGTTTGAGCCATTTCTTGTATTGTCATGTTCTTTCTTTCAACAAATCCATTATGTTGAGGTGTCCTAGCAACGAAGAATTGCCTTTTTATTCCATGCATGCTGCAGTAGTTCACAAATTCTTTTGAAGTGAAATCTCCTCCATTATCATATCTCAAGCATTTGATTTTTGAATCCATTTCATTTTCAACCATTTCCTTGTAGACCTGGAAGTTTTCAAAAGCTTTTGACTTATTCCTAAGAAAGAAAACTACAACCATTCTTGTATAATCATCAACTAATAACATAAATTATTTCTCAATTTTTAAACCCTTTGTTGTAGTTGGTCCAACTAGATCAATATGCACAATTTCTAGTGGTCTTGTCGTTGAATATTCTTTTGATTTAAACCTAGTCTTTGTTTGCTTTCCTTGTTGAAAATGCTTGCATAAATTGTTGGTTGGTTTCGTGACCTGGGGCATTTCTCTAATTGTTTCCCTTTTTCTGAATTTGACAAGGTCATCAAAATGTATGTGACCCATTCTTCTGTTCCATAGCCAACTTTCATCTTCCTTTCCTAGGCAACACTTTTCATTTCCAATTTCACTTAATACATATATGTTGCTTGAAGTTCTCACAACTGTTGCAATCAATTTTCCTGAACCTTCTTTTATTATCTCGCACTTTTGTGAATCGAAAGTAACTTTATGAACTTGGTCACACATTTGACTCACACTTAGAATATTATGTTTCATATCTTCTACTAGTAGAACATTTTCTGCCTTGGTATTCTTGTTCCCAATTCTGACTATGCCTTTTCCAATGATTTTAGCTGAATCATCATTTCTGAAGGAGACTGATCCATATCTTTCCTTTCTTAATGTAAGAAACATGTCTCTATCACCTGTCATGTGTTTTGAACAACCAATGTCAACATACCAACCACGTTTCTTTTGCTTAGCTTGTAGAGCGAGTGTGCATTCTTCATTGCTATATTGATTCTACTTTCTTATCCATGTCCTTTTCTGAGGTTCCTCTCTATGACTGCTATTGTTTTGTTGTGGTTCTCTAAGAGGGACTACCATTCTGCAATCTTTGGCCATGTGTCCAAAGTTGTTACATTTGTAGCATTCCACTTCAATGCTCAAAGATTCAAACCTATTGTAACTTCTTCTATGTGTTTCACTAGGCCTTCTTGGATAACCCTTTTGTGTATGAGTTTCAAAGTTGTTTATGTTCCCGTTGTTAGTTCTGCAATTCACATATTTATGTCCAAAATTATTACATGCATAACATAAACCAAAAAATATAGTTTGATACATGAGAGTTGAAGATCTTATGAAATGAGGTACTCTTATGAATCATTCTTCTTCCTGAGGCCTATCTATTTCTGTCAGTCATTGATTATGAAATCTGAATCTTCTCGATGGAGGAGTGTCCCTGTAATTTTATTTGTAGACCTTCCTATCCCTTTTGATTGTTTCTGCATAACTTTTTGGATATGTTTCTTGTTTTGTTGTTTTGGAGCTTCATCCATTTTCTGCTTGATTGTATCCAAGTCTAGACTTGTCATGATGAGGTTTTTGACTGCTGATAATGTCATTCAAAACTTTTGATTTGTTCTGCATATTTTTCTTTTGAAGATCCTTTCTTAATGTGACAATTTCTGCTTCCAAATTTCCAATGATCTTGTCTCTTCCTTCTAGCTGTTCTTTGAGTGCTTCTTCAATTATTTTATATTCTTCAATTTGAACCTTCAAATTTGTGATCAATTGTTCTAGTTCCTGAGTGTCTTCTTTCTTGTCTAGTTCCGCTGGTAGTTTCTTGTTTTTCTTCTTTTCTCTTCTGATAACTTCTATGACACACAACAATTCTTCTCAGTAGTCAACTTCTACCTCTTCATATTCTTCTTCGGCCTCTTCATATTCTTCTTTGGAGTCTTCTTTATCAGAGTCTTCTACTACCATGAATATAACTCTTTTTTTCTCACTTTCACTCACTTCATCTTCATCTGATGATGCTATGTCTTCATTGGTGCATAAGCTTTTCTTGAAAACTTTTTTTATGGTTCTTTTTCCTTTATATGTTTGTTTGCTATTTGAGTAACCTTCATCATTTCTCTTTTTATTATGAGGACATTTGTTAGCAAAATGACCAATACCATCACAATTAAAACAAATCAAAGGAAGATTACCTCTATACCTGTCATTGGTTCCCTTGTTCAATCTTCTGACAAAGTTGGCCACTTCTTCATCATCTTCCGAGATGTCACTATTTCTGCTATGTTCTTTTTATTTTTTATTTGACCTTTTGGATGCTTTGAAGGTTTCTTCTTTTATATCTGGATTTTCCTATTCAGTTCTCATTTCATATGCTGTGAAGATTACATGTAGTTCGTCCATGCTTATTGAGTTTAGATTTGCTTTTTCTTCTAGTGTTGATATCTTAGGTTCAAATCTCATTGGAAGAGATATTAGTACCTTTTGAACAATTACATATTCTTTGATTTCTTCTCTCAATCCTAAGATTGTATTTACTGTTTCATCGACTCATAAAAATTAAGCTGCAATGTTCTCATCTTCCTTTATCTTTATTTGTTCGAACTGACCTCTGTAAGTTTGAAGCTTTGCTTCTTTGACTTTTGAATCTCCTTCATAAATATTTCAAATTTTGTCCCAAATGTCTTTAGTGGATTTACAATGTGCAACTTTGGTGAATATTGATTCTCCAAGACCATTTAGAAGTGCATTTGTGGATTTGGAATTATTCTGACCGAGTTTCATAGATTTTTCATTTATCAGCGGAACTGCTGGTGCTGTGTATCCATCTACAATTGATTGCCAAATTTCAAATCCCTATGCCCATATATATGTCTTCATCCTTATGTTCCAAAAGGAATACTTATGTCCATCAAACATTGGTATTCCATTTTTATACATGTTGTTTCTTTCCATGATCTACCTTCCAGTGGTTAAACTGATTTTTGAAGGAACCTGCTCTGATACCAATTGTTGGATTACTAAGAGAGGGGGTGAATCAATAATAAAGAAATCTAATCATTTTTAACCATATAATGCAAGTGCTATATCAATGTAGAATTATCATCCAATATTTGCAGAGTAAATAAACAATGAACAAATGAACAATCATACACATACACAATACACCAGTGTTTTTACGTGGAAAACCAAAGCGGGAGAAAACCACATAATGTTTTTTCTTATATGACTTGAAGAATTACATTCATTGGAAGCAACAACTTAATTTGTTTTCCAGCTGCAACTGGAAGGAGGCTCCAACCCCCTAGTTTCTCAGGATACAACCTGAGGTAATCTCCAACTCCCCAATTCTCTAGCTACAACCAGAAGGATGCTACAAAACCCTATGTTCTTTGGATACAACCACTTGTCCTTGCCCCGTCCAACCCCCCTGATGTATAAGTAGAATTATGGAACCATTGTCACAATATCAATATGAGATATACTTCTGTAAACCTATACCAATAAACCTGCACCAAACAACCTATACCAATAACCTGAACCATGTATCAACAATGTATCAACCATGCATCAATCTGTACCTCAACCTATAATCAACCTGTACCATAAAAAAGTGCATCAACCATGCACCAACCTATACCAAAAAACCTGTAATCAACTTGTACCATAAAAAAGTGCATAAACCATGCACCAACCTATACATTGACCTCCAAACCTTCCTTAACTTTAACAACAAGAGACTAGCATTTTCATCAAACTTTACTTTAGTCTCACATGACTAGTTTTGGATTAGTCAACAACCCTAAATTGAAATAATAATAAATATGTACTTGTAATGAATAAAGATATGAAAATATTACACAATGTTCTTTAGTGTGTTTTATGCAATTCCTCTAGGTGTCACTACTTGGAACCTCTCAGAAAACAAGTTATAGCAAAAATTCCATACCTTGTTCAATTCTAGCTTATTCTAGAGAGAGAAATTGTAGAGTGTTCCCCGCACAAAATATTTTTTGTGTGGATCTCAAAAACTTACACAGAATACTAGAGACTGTACTCTAACCAACACATTTGGTCCTACTGAATTTGGATCTTTTATGAAGAATTTATGATGTTTTTACCCGAAACACATGTTTTAGACTAGTTTTAGGACTAGCCACAAACCCTATTTTCCACGGAGTGTAACTCCAAAAATACAAAAATCCACAAGCTTAAATACGTACCACAACTACTTGGATATGTTTTCTCAATGGCCTCCCAATTTCACGGTCCGAATCATTCTAGAAAAAAACGTTATTGCGAAAATGGTGAGATGATCTGTAAATAACATACCTTAGAAAGCATCATCAAAATAATTTATCCTCCCTTGAATTTCAGCCTTCTTTACTTCACCTTCCCTTTGAAATTTGGCTTAGATATCCTTTGGTTACCTCAATCACCTGTAGATATTCAATATGCTCAAGTGTGGTTGAAATGAGAGTTCCTTGCCTCTTATTTATACTTTCATGTAGCTTCCTTAGAAGCATCTTCTAGACCACTTTGTCCACATAGCCACTTTGTCCACATAGTCACCTATGTCCAACTTTGCCCAATTTGCCACTTGTCCATATATCCAATAGCCACTTGACTACTTAACCCATTTTCCTCATTTTAGGGTTAACCTTCTTATAACCACTTTC
>ML777702.1:488984-514913 GCA_009831015.1 Picea engelmannii | reverse complement strand
CACTTCACTTTATTATTTAAATAATCCTCTTTGACTTTGTCACTTCACTTTATTATTTAAATAATCCTCTTTGACTTTGTCACTTCACTTTATTATTTAAATAATTTCTTCTTTGCAAGCACTTTGACTTCTTTGACCTTTTGGGGCTTCAAACCAACATATGAGGGTCCTCCAACTTCGTAAGGCCATAACTCTCAAACCGTGAGGAGTTATGTGACATTCCACATACCACCAGAAATGACAGGACATGTACTATCCACCTAGAATAGTTTTACTTGCAAATATATCAAAACCCATACCACTATACATCAAACAAACTTGGGTCCATTACCCAAAACTTTGTGCTATTGGAATTCGATATCGGACTTTCTTCAAGGGTTGAAATCCATGAAAACCAACCCAATTTATCAACATGTAATACTATGAATAGACACAATTGTGTTCTATTGGATGGAATTGTTTTGATTGCCATGGAGACCATCACTAGTGTTGGAAATGATTACCAACTAGATGGATAGTCAATGTGCTAGTGGACAGACATACTCCAGGTGAAAAATGGTCCAGGAGAATTATTCTTCTAGGACATATGTCTGGATCAGAAGAATAGTCCTTGTAAGAACATGGTGTGGCCTCCAACATATGTTAGAACAATTATTCTTCTAGGACATATTTCTGGATTAGAAGAATGGTTCTTGTATCACTTTGTGGAGTGAGTGACTTATTGAGCATCATGCCTGATTACTCAAATGGAGTATGGATTCGAGAGATGATGCATTTGATGCTATCAGATGATACTAATAGTGATGATGGTGCTCGCGATTTGATCATGAGATGGCTTGTGTGGCTCTGATGATGCTACTAGTTGAATGTCATGTTTTTGCTCAAGACCATTGTTTTCAATACCTCCCTAGCTAGAAGGGAGTCTTGATATTATGGTAACTGTGGGAGGTATTAACCTCCACGTGTAACCCTGACAAGAATAGAATATTTCAGAAAGAAAGAAGAAACCCTAAAGCTTTGGACATAACCCTAGAAGACAAGTCGACTAAATAAAATAATTAATATTGAGTCTTTAGCCTCCAGAAAGAGAAGTCAGACTAGACAGATAAGAAAGAGCAGTATAAATACAGGATGCTAGAGTTAATTTTTACACACATAGCTCTCAACTGTAGAAATATAGTGCGCACTGCAGAAATTTAGTAAGTGCGAAAGTCTAAAGAGTAGTTGCAGCTGCAACTACTGCAACTTGTATTTTCAGTTTTAGGATTTGACTTTCTCTTGGTTATGGTTTGGACTTTCTGCCTTGTGTGCTAGCTCTGGAGAGAGGTACGCTACATTGATTGGCTATTGGTTCTATGGTTTCTTCCAGAATTATTCTCTTTGTCAAGGTTAAGGTGCTCGGGGGTGGCTTCGGCCTATGGTTGGGTGACAATATTGCTATATTGTCTATGGTTAAACGAGCACGCCTACTTTTCTAACAAATTGACCCTTCTAGTTGTATAAATTTGTGAATGATTTTGGCAAAGGATCACTTGGTCTTCATTGGCATCAATCTAGGATTATATTTTGAGAACTAATTTTAATGATTACACTAAGATATCCCAAAAGGTGAGAATGCATATGGATAAGGATTAGTTGACCCTTGTTGTGGTATTGATTTCTTAACTCTTTTTACAAAGAATCAGTGAAAGATTCTAGTAGGATAAATGTCGTATTATCTATTATGATGCGTTAACCAACCCTTATAGTAGTAACAAGATGGGATTATTGATAACTGGAATAGGTAGAGCATAAATATGATTGATTTAAATTGATTCAAAGATTGATTAGATAATGCATATGAATAAGGTTCATCAAACCCTTCAACTAGTTTCATTTTGTTAATGCTTTTGAAAAAAGGTAGCTTGAGTCATCTACTAGTTTCATTTTATTAATACTTTTGGAAAAGGGTTGATCAATCATTCTATTGAGAGACCTAAGAATAACAATGCAAACAAAATTCCTATGGGGTCTGTTGTTCCTTGATATGTTTCAGGATGTTTATGGAACTATGACAAGGAACCTCATGGGATAAGGATCACGTTGAGCCTTGAATCCATGCTTGCATATAAAATACTATGGGAATTTCTTGGATATCTCTCTCTCTCTCTCTCACCTCAAACAATTTCAGAATAGATGACTAAAAATATCAACCTCAAGAGGAATGTTTCCATGTGCATTCAAACATTCAAAATTTCAAAGAGATGGATGGATGAATTTTGAGACAGACATTTCAACATGAAAGGTATTTATGAGAATAAATCTTATAGTCTTTAATAGAAAGGAAACATGTTGAGCAATTAAGAATTCAACAGTTACAACAAAAATACATCAAGCTATGTTGAAGCATATGCATTAATACTACCTTTTAAAACTTCATACATTCAAACCTAAAGGGGAACCCTCTACATACATCCAAATATATCAAGCATGATCCAAGATCTTTTCATCGAGTGACTTATAAAAAATTGCATTAAATGAGCATAAATTAAAGTGCACCATTAAAGAAGGAAAGGCTAAAAAATGAAGAGACATAAGCATCAAATATGAACACAAAAAATTGATAACGGAGTTTATCCCTGGTCGACTATGTCTCTAGGTCCTGCTCTCAAATGGGTAGGCTTTTCATTAACTCAACAAAAGAATTTGGAAAAATACATAAGTATACCTCATTCTGAAATCAAGATGCAAAAATAATGCTCAGATCATAAAACATACAACACCACTAAATTCGTGGCATCAAATTACCCAAAAATGGTTGTCTCCATGCCTTGATCTGACTCTGCCACTCCCAGGCCCAAGACGAAATTCGTCTCAGTTTTTGTGCCCCTGCAACTTGCAATAAAGGCATGTACTTGCCTCAAATTACGTTCCCATGGTCGTACCACACCCGCGCCTCCCCGAACCTCTGGGTGGATGCTCTTCTTAAACATTTTTTCTCAGGCGTTATTCACAACACAGGTCGTTGGCCCATTGGTTTGGGTGTGAATGTTAAGGCGTAGTGGAGGGAGGAGGTCCCGGGGACAAACTTGCGGGCCTCCCCCTTTTGACTTTGTTTGTTGTAACTATATATATAGAAATGTAGTTCCGCCAACTTTGGCAGTGGATCTATACAATTCTCTAATGATTAGTACATGGTCAGATTTGGCATGGTCCGCTAGATTCAAGGGACCCTCCAAACCATGCTTTTTTCAAAATTTTGGATATGGGCTGTCATTGGGTATTTTCCCACTGCCACGTGGTAGCCCCTAATTGATCCACATGGCATGCTCCCATTCGGCCACGTCAGCCACTTCTCTGTCATCCTGCCATGTCAGCACCACATCATCATACGTATTCCATGTCACTTCCAACTTGCCATGCCATGTCATTATATGTACCATACGGACTACCACATGGAAAAATCCTATTGGTCCACAGATTGGTCCAAAAGTGTCAAATCTGGATGACACGTGGGATCCTTTGGTGCTGCCATGTCACCATGATGACATCATTTTGATGTCATCATGACATGTGTCACCTCCTACTCCTTCCATGTGTGTTGTACGGATGCTGACATCAGCAATACAGATGTTGACTCATCCCTGCTGACTGGGCTAGGTTGACCAAAATTTGACTGCGAATATCTTTCGACCTGTAACTTCGTTTGACGATACGTTTGCACCGTTAGAAATCTTGTGACGCGCTCTTCACGATAATGTCATTTTCACTGAGTTTTGAGAACTTTAATTTTTTTCCCTTTTTCTATCTACTGAGGCCATTCTGAGCATCTTGAGTTGCCTCTATGAGTTCTGAGTTGTTCTTAGCCTTCTCTGGATCCTTTTTGGATCACGCCTTCCCACTGAGATATTTTTGGACCACCAAAATCTTTCATCAATCAACATATAAGTGAGGGAAGAGTCCCCTCACTTTGTCCTTTGCCTTGCTTAGATGTGAGTCCTTTAAGCCTACTCGAAGATAATCAACATCACCCATGCATGAAGTCCTCATCCTTATGTCTAGGATGACATCTTCCTTTAACTCATCCAAGTATTCAGGAGAAAATTCATCGACTAAAGGTATTGAAACTTCCTCATCCTGATCCATGATCATGGGAGGCTAAAAAAGTTTCAAGTTCTCTATGTTCACAACTAAGTAAATCTGCATATAAGGTGAAAAATCGAGACCAAAAGCATTGGTACCACTTTTATCCAAGATAATGAAGGGTCCATAACGAATGGGATTGAGTTTCTTTCCTTCACCCTTCAATCTCTCCTTTTTTATGTGAAGCCATACTCGGTCTCCAATCTGGAACTAATGATCAACCTTGTTCTTGTCATGTCGAGATTTATACTGTGCTTGACTTTTCTCCAACTTTTCCCTGACTACCTGTTGCACCTGCTAGATCCTTTGGATGAACTTGCAGGCTCTATTCTCTGTTCTTTCTTCATTTGCATCGGTATCTCTCCCATACATCAAATCCAAAGGAACCTTAGGTATGTAACCAAAACATGTCTCAAAAGGTGAACATTGAGTGGAGGAATGTAAGGATCGGTTGTAAGCATGTTGTACATAGGGTATATTTTCATCCCATAACTTGGGATGCTTGTTGTAGTAGCCTCAAAGAAAAAGTACCATTGTTTGGTTTACCACTTTTGTCTGTCTATTGGTTTGTGGATGGAAAGAAATTCTCCTCTTCAATTTGGTGTCCATCATTCTCCATAATCTTGTCCAAAAGTCCCCGAGGAATCGAGTATCTCGATCCGAGATATTGCATGTGGGTAACCCAAAGTGAACTCAAACATACTGAAAGAAGAGATTAGCAATCTGCTCAACAGTGATCTACTTTTTACATGGCATCAAGATACACATATTGTTGAACCTATCCACTACAGCATACAAATAGTCATGACCCCCTTTTGACATCGGTAAACCCCCTACAAAATCCATGGAGATACTTTCCCATGGATGGGATGGAACATGAAGTGGTGAGTATAGCCCTAGTTTTCTATTAGTAGGCTTACAAGTAGAACACGTCACACACCCCTTTACATATTTAGTTACAAGTGCTTTCATTTTAGGTCAGTAACAAAACCTATGCAAATGAGTCATAGTTTTTCCTACCCCAAAATGCCTAGACACAAGAAAGTGTGAGCTTCTCGTATTACATGGACTCCTTCACTTGTAGGAATACATAGCTTTCCAAGATGGTAGAGTAGTTTTCCCTGCAGACCATATTTCTCTACCTGTGCACCATGGGTTAGCTTCTCATATACTTATTTAAAATATTCATCAATGGCATATTTTTCCACATATCTATCATGAGATAAAGAAGTATTCTTCAAAATAATAGAAGCAACAATAGGAGGTCTAGAAAGCATATCATCTACCTTGTTACTTGTACCCTTTTTTACTTGATTACCAAATGAAATTGTTGTAGAAAACCCATCCATTTGTAATGTCTAGATTGTTGCAGTTTGGTCTGTGCTTGGAGATACTGTAAGGGTTGGTGATATGTATGTATAATTGTTTCCTTCCCTAACAAGTAGTGCTTCCATTTATTTACGCTTTGAAATAATGCATACAACTCTTTATCATATCTAGGATAGTTAACAACAACTTGGTTAAAAGTTTCATAGTGGTAATAGAGAGGCTTACGATATTGCATCAATATTGCACCCATGGCGTATCTGTTGGCATCTGTCTTGATCTCAAAAGCTTGTTGAATATTCAATAGTGATAATACTAGTGCGGTACTAATCTTCTCCTTCAAAGTGTCGAAAGATTTTTGTTGCTTTTATTCCCATTGAAAAGTGTTCTTCACACTGGTTAAGACATGCAAAGGATCTGCTATGAAGGAAAAGTTTGAAATGAGCCTCCTCCAATACTGGACTGCACCTAAGAAGCTCCAGATCTTGGTTACACTTTTTGGCTCAAGACAATTTACAGTTACATCAATTTTGGAAGGATCAATTTTTAATTGTCCTCCTCCTACAATATGACCTAAGTATACAAGTGCAGTCTTGCCAAATTCACATTTAGACAATTTTACATACAACTTTCCCCTTTGCAAAGTATCCAATACTTTCTTTACATGCCTCATATGTTCATCCAATGTCCCACTGAAAATAAGAATGTCGTCTAAATATACAATCACAATGTCATCTAGGAAAGGCATGAATACATCATTCATCACACGCATGAAAGTTGTCGGAGCATTACAAAGCCCAAACGACATAAATAACCACTCAAACAATCCTTGTTTTATTTTAAAGCAAATATTCCATGCATCATGTTCTGTGACCCTGATTTGATGGTATCCACTGCGTAAATCCAACTTAGTGAAATAAACAACATTCTTTAACTGATCAAGTAAATCATCTATATGAGGAAGAGGGTATTGATTTTTCACCGTGATTTTATTTAAGGCCTGGTAATCGACACACATTCACCATGTGTCATCTTTCTTTGGCACCATAATGATTGAACAACCATAGGGAGATGAACTGGGCCTGATGACCCCTTGATCCAATAAGCCTTGTACCTGCTTCTTGATCTCTGTCATCTCCACAACTGACATCCTGTACATGCCCACATTAGGAAGAGGAGAATCATGTGGAAGATGTATTTCATGTTGGATTTCCCTATTAGGAGGTAATCCATCTGGTTCCTAAAAAATATCATCTTACTTAGAAACAATATCAACTAACTCCTTCTTATGGGAAGGATCACATCCTTGGAAAGTGTCGGATGTTCTGACATCTTTCTCTCCTATGACCATAAGTACATATCTCTTATTAGTGTTTATGAGTATTTTCGTTTTCCTTGCACTAACAAGTGTTGTATTTACCCTCATGTTGTGAGCTCTAACAATATATTCCACTCCCCCCTTAGTAAGGTGGTATTTGTTCTCATGATGAAAGAATACTTATTTTCTATCATAAAGATAAGGACTTCCCAACACTTTGCCACATATATCAAGTGGTACAGCATCAAAATCTACTTCATCAATCAACTTTGAAGCAATATCAAATCCGACCCTACATTGTTTGGTGACATTAAGTTTTTCTTTATCACATACCCAACCAAGAGGATAAGGCTTTGGATGTGGTTTCATTTCAAGACCCATCTTTTTGACAAGTGCTTCAGATATTAAGTTTACTTGGGAACCCAGATCAAATAATGTATCTATCTTAGTGTGTTTAGATACAACTCTTATATGAAATAATTCATTCCTCTTTCCTTAATCATCATGAGATTCATTATTGGAACTTGAACTAGAATGAAGGGAATATTTACCTTGTACTCCAACCATTGTGATATTTCCTTCGTCTCCTGAATTAGAACCAATATCTTTTTGCACTGTAGCAACAGTTTTTGTCTTCCCCTTTCCACCGAACGGTTTTGGTCTCTTTTCTGGATGCAGTTTCCAACAATGTTCATCATCATGACCACTTTTCTTGCAATGAGTGCAAGATGGATTTCCTCCTTCTCTCATCATTTTTTAGGCCTTCTTGTCCTTCCTTTTAAACTTCTTGAAAGGTTTATGTGGGAGATTGGAAAGTTTCTTTGTGGATCTTCTTGAACATTCTTTCCCCTGTTCTCAAGGTGAGTGGATTGCACACAAACTTCGTCAAGACTAGTGGGGTTAAACAAGAGAGAAGTATGACAAATATAACTGTGAAGTGCGCCAATATACTTCATTAAAGTTTCATAAGAATCCAAAGGAATGTTTAATGCAAGAGATTTCTTCCTAAATTCTTCTGTGAAACTTTGTACAGTTTGACATTTACTTTGCCTTAAAGTTTGTCATTCCATCATTGCTTTATGTAAATAACCCAATGGATAAAATTTCTTCCTTATCGCTGATTTAAATTCCGACCATGAGGAAAGAAGATTACCACACTTACTTCTATTCTGAATATTTCTCTCCCACCATATGAGAGCAGTGCCTTCCAACAGAAGAGAAGTCAGTTGCGCTTTAACTTCATCTTCATCAATATGTTGAACACAACAATATACTTCAACCTGTTGGATCCAATTATCTAGCTTTTTAGGATTAGCATCCCCATTAAACATAGGTAAAGAAAATTTTACATCAATCTTTAATAATGGTTTCTTAAAAGAGGCTTTATGGATAGAATGATGAGAATGATCAGATGAATAAGAACTAGAACTTGATGGTGAAGATGGAGGCTCGGGACGATCTCCTCCAACCCCTTGGTTTACTGAAGCATCATCATCAACATGTGCTTCCTTTTTCTTTCATGTTTTATTCATCCTCTAGTCGTAATCTCCATACATTCGTTCGACCATTTCTGACATGCGATAAAAGACCATGTGAAATTTTTTCTCCTGTTCATCACAATTGTCTTCTTCTGCCATTTTCTTCCTTCAGGATGCATGACCAACTTCAGGATTCAAAGTATTAAGAGTTCCTTCACCCTGCTTATGCTTAGACCTAGTAAGCATTCACACTCAACAATTCAAGTCAAAGATGACTTATCTGATACCAACATGATCCAGGATCTTTTCATCAAGTGACTTATAAAGAATTGCATTACATGAGCATAAATTAAAGTGCACCATTAAAGAAGGAAAGGATAAAAAATGAAGAGACATAAGTATCATGAACACAAAAACTTGATAACGGAGTTCGTCCCTAGTGGACTACGTCTCCGGGTCCTATTCTCAAATGGGTAATCTTTTTCATTAACTCAACAAAATAATTTGGCAAAATACATAAGTATACCTCATTTTGAAATCAAGCTACATAAATAATGCTCAGATCAGAAAACAAACAACACCACTAAATTCGTGGCATCGAATTACCCAAAAATGACTATCTCCATGCCTCGATCCGACTCTGGAACTCCTAGGCCCAAGAAGAAATTCATCTCGGTTTTCGTGCCCCTGCAACCTGCAATAAATGCCTATACTTGCCTCCAACTGCGTGCCCACGGTCATACCACACGCACACCTCCTCGAAGCTTTGGGCGGATGCTCTTTTTAAACATTTTTTCCGGGCGTTATTCACAACACAAATCGGTGGCTCGTTGGTTTGGGCATGATTCTTAAGGCATAGTGGAGGGAGGAGGTCTCGGGGTCAAACCCACGAGCCTCCCTCTTTTGGCTTTGTTTTTTGTAACTATATATATATACCAATGTAGTTCCATCAACTTTGGCGGTGGCTCTATCCAATGCTCTAACGATTAGTATGTGGTCGAATTTGGCGTGGTCCGCTAGATTTGGCGAACCCGCCAAACCATTTTTTTTTCCAAATTTTGGATACGAGATGTCATTGGGCATTTTCCCACTACTACGTGGCAACCCCTAATTGGGCCACGTCGTAGCCTCCCATTCGGCCATGTTAGCCACTGCTCTGTCAGCCTGCCATATCAGTGTCATGTCATCATATGAATGCCACATCACTTCCAACTCGCCATGCCACGTCACTGTACAGACCGTACAGACTGCCACGTGGAAAAATCCTATTGGTCCACCGATTGGTCCATAAGTGCCAAATCTGGGTGACATGTGGTAGCCTCTGGTGCTGCCACATCACCATGATGACATCATGATGACATCAACATGACACGTGTCACCTCCTTCTCCTTCCACATGTGTTGTATGGATGTTGACGTCATTCATACAGATGCTGACGTCAGCAGTATGGATGTTGACTCATCCCTGTTGATTGGGCTAGGTTGACCAAACTTTGACTGCGGATATCTTTCTATCCGTAATTCTGTTTGACGCGTCATTTGCG
Organism: Picea engelmannii; assembly: GCA_009831015.1. Lineage (NCBI taxonomy): Eukaryota > Viridiplantae > Streptophyta > Pinopsida > Pinales > Pinaceae > Picea > Picea engelmannii. Next base: position 505,126 of record ML777702.1, on the reverse strand, counting down.
CCGTTAGAAAGATTGTGACGTGATATTCGCTATAATGTCATTTTCACTAAGTTTTGAGAACTTCAATTTTTTTCCCTTTCTTTGTTTGCTGAGGCCATTCTGAGCGTCCTGAGTTGCCTCTGTGAGTTATGAGTTGTTCTTAGCCTTCTCTGGATCCTTTTTGGATCAAAGAAAGATGGCGAGAACTGGTCATATAAAATAAAATCAATTCAATGCCATGATAAACATCACACAGTAACATTGAATGTGGTGTTAATCTACTTATCTGATCTTTTATTATTGAGATCTGATACAATCAACCAAAATTTGAGAAGATGAATTTACTAGAAGACAAATACAATGGAAGAATATGAATATGGGGTTTACATATTGAATACACCATGGTGTATGAATCTCTTGAGGCCTACTACCTTCATCATAGGTCTGTGCTTGAGGTCTTTGATTTCACAAATTTGAGTATAATAAACTCTTTAATTCCCAAAGTGCAAACCCTTCAAAAGAGCACCTTAATCCTCTTTAATATCCTTGTTCTCTATCCAAAAAACTTCTTGAAACTTCTTTACTGCTTCTTTATTATTTAAAACCACCTCTTGTTTTGGAGGGGGGCCACCATGGTAAAAAATGTTTTACACAGTCTTTTACTTCTTTTACCTTTATTACCAGTATGTCATGTGCCACTTGATTCTCCCTACCTTACCAAAGGGATCTTGGCATATTGACACATGCGATGCCAAGACTTGTGCATAGGGTATTCAATCCAATTCATGTTTCTTACCATCTCATTCATATTGGTGTATCTTTCATATGATGGCTAGGGCAGGTTATTAAAAATCCCTTTTAGACTATGTAAAATCTCAAAATCTCCAACCAACATCTCTAGGACATCCCGTCCTAGAAAAACTCCTTGCAACTTATCAAACCCGTTGTCATTATTCCCATTGTTCTCCAGCATATATTGATACTTATTTTAGGGGAGTATGTCTCCATTCCCATCCTAGGGAGGTGGCAACCCAATTTTGAGGAGATCACTGAAAATTATTTTGAAAGAGGATACTTCCCCTATCATTTCATGCAACATGTTTTCAACATTTTGCATGAGCCTTCTCTTAGCAAGAACCTTTTTAGCATCATTTATGATGTTGGTTCTAACATTAACATTTAGGTTCTTGAGAAGCTACTTATTCTCGTTGTTCAGGAAATTTATAATGTCATTAGCCAAATATGTTTTTTTTTCTAGCCCATTGGTTTTTCTGCTTATGTCCTTCTTGGTTGAGGTGAGTAGCTCCAGGTCATCCCCTATTAGGGAGAAATGTGACTTTAATTGATGAGGATGTTAGGATGGGAGTTCCACTTCCTAGGATCTGCTTGAACTTTTCCCAAGACTCTAGGTTGGCAATTTTTTATATCAACACATTTGGTTGATGTTTGTATGTTGGATTCGTTGCAGAAATGACACCATGGGGGTCATATACCCATCCTTCCTATTTTTCAAAATAAAATTGTTTCAACATCTCTTCTACTACATCAAAATTTGTTCTTTTTTGAACCAAAAAAGGGCCAATCTCTCGTGGTAGTGGGAAGACAATGACCTTTATATGTTGGGAAAATAAGAAGTGATGAACCATCAATCTATGTTTGGCATATTCCAAGGCTAGCGCTCCTGGTGTTAAGAAACTAAGTATCCTGAATGGTTCATGTTCAAAACCATACACTCTAATGATAGTGTGGTCCTCTACTAGGTACCAATATCCGATCCTATCATCTTTGCTCAATTGCAGAGTGTGCCTCATTTTTGGGATGACTTTGGGAAGTGGAGTGTCATGTATTAGGGTATATATGGCCCTCATGTATTTATTTACATAGAGGTTGAAACCTCTATTTTGTTCTTTCCTCCTCATCTCCTGAGTCCATTCATTGATTGGCTTTAGGCTCCTAGTCTCATCTCTGATCTTGATTCCCCAAGCCTCAAAGTGGGGGTGGTTTTGGGAAAGGATATACTAGGTAGGATTGGTATCGAAAGGATCTGGTGCTTTGAAAATTCTCTAGTTGATCTTGCATGAACTCCTCCAAGAGTTGCAAGTACTAAAATTTAATTAGATTCATGGTCCACATGGATAATTTTAAGGATGGAAATTTATCTCAAAATGTAGAAACCTTAGAGAATCTTACTAGTCCTTAATATAAAAAATATAAAATGTTTGGCGATATTTTTGTAAAATATTCAAATTTCTAAGGATTTTATATAGGTTATATAAAATTTGGGCTATTTCCAAGGTAAAAAAAAATTATTCTATAAAATTTGGGCAAATCATTTTTAGAAAAAATGAAAATTAGCTAATCTTTTTTGGGAAAAAGCATGGAAAATTATCCCATGGGAGAAATTTAGCCCCTAAAATTTTCCATAAAACCAAGGAAGCTTAGACTGCAGCCAAAACAACAAAAGAAAAAAATCTAAGGAAAATAAAAATACCTCGACCTAACCCAACCCTAGTTGATCTAATGTGGGAAGCATCACCAGTGATACCAACTCCAATATCCAATTGATCTAATGTGGGAAGCATCACCAGTGATACCAACTCCAATATCTTAGGAAGCCTTAGGCCAAACAACTAGAGCACAATAGTCAAAACCAATAAATCAATAGTAGCATTCAACTAAGCAGCTGACAAAGAAGCGAAACAAACAACCCATAGAGAAAGAACTGAATACACAACATGCAACATATAAGAAAAAAAATTAGTATACTCGATAGAAAACAAAACATGGGCCAACTTAATAGTTAACTGGAAAACGACAAGTATGATTTAATCTGCAGTCGAACCAAGACCACTCGAAGGAATATTCAGTCCCTGAAGAGCCAAGAGTCACACCATCGACTCATACTGCACCCTTGGCTTCCACTGTACCACCAGTTGGTTTGTCCATGCAGAAAACATCGAATACACTAGCCTCTCAACAGTAACCAACTCCAAAGTAAGACTAGAGGAAGACCTTGGAAAAATACTAAAGTAATTTTTGACTAGAGGAAGACCTTGCAAAAATACTAAAGTAATTTTTGACTCAGTGGGTGTTTCTGATAATCAAATCATGAGATCAACAAGGAAAGCATGTCAAGGTGGAAGTAATATTTAAAACTTACAAAAAAAATCATCAATAGGAGAGAAAAAGAGAAGCCAGATGGAAGGAATGCCTTAGTCTAAGTGAAGAAAAACTACACATTGACATGCAATGATTGACATAAGACAAACTCCCCTCCATGAATAAATTAGTTCAGGAACTAGTCGACAGAAACCTTCGATTGCAAGAAGAAAATAAGATATTAGAAATCGACCAAAAATGAGCAGTCCTACAAATTGAATATGGGAAATTTAAGGAAAATATTGAAAAAATGAGTGCATGGGAATCAACAATGAATGTAGTCCTTGGAAACCAGCCTAAGTATTATTTGTCTACATGTAGTCATCTCAAGGTGCAACGATCATTGCCAGAAGAACTTACACACTAAATAACTAACACAACCGATCCATGCACCTGTGATGCTCTCACCAAGAAGATAAAACGTGAAAAATAGGTCAAGATGAAGCTACTCACATAGGAGAATCAATGGTTTTAGGATGGAAAAAATTCACAAGTCGAAGTAGGAACTACTTCCAAACATATTGCAAAAATGGTCAAACAAGTACGGAAAAATGAGAAACATTACAACCCAAATATGGAAGCAATGTAGGATGCCCCTATAAGAAAAAAACTAGACAATCGTTGGAATTCCAAGCACAATGTAGGATGACCCAATGGAATCTTTGGAATTCCAAGCACAATGCATGATCATAGAATTCAAAAGGTTACACCTCATATCCATAGAATTTTCTTCAACCAACCAAAGATCACACCAACAACATATCAACAAAGATGACATGTGTCCCCACCAAGGCCAAGATTTGATTTTTTTAGTCCAAGTCCTAATGATTTACAACCTCCACCCCCTAAGCCAATATTGTTAATGTCATCATCACAAGAAGAGGAACCCGACTAGCCAGAAAAACTTCGAGAGGTGAGAAGATTGAGAGAAATTATGGAGGAAGTGATAGTGGACTAACCTAATCAACTAAACCACTAAATCATCAAGTGTATGAATCTCAATAGTGCGATAATGAATTGGAGTTGAGCATGTAAGAAACAACTAAGTGAAAGAGTGATGAGGTTTCCTGTTGATTATTAGAGGCACCCAATAGTGAGGAATATGGTCCCAAGGTACATTATACTCTAATCCAAACCCCTAGAATATAGGTGTTGAAGTCAATAGGGGAAGGCTTGCTAGAACCAAGGCACAAAGGATTCCTTCAGAACCACCATTAAATAGAAAGTAGAGGGCAACTGATAGAGAATAGCACCAAGGAATGACATGAAAGAAAAGAGAGATGGAATCAATAATTTCCCTTTTTAGAGCATAAAGGAAAGGATGACCTAGAAACAACTGAAGGAATTCGATAGGGAATGATCGATCATTGGGAAAGGGATTTTCAATGATAAATCAATAAACCAAGGGAACAACTGGAGATCAAAACTTGACAACACTTGATGGTTAAAACTCATGGAGACAAAGGAAAACTATAACAAGACTCAAAGAGGAACTAAACAAACTCCATGGGACAAAGGGTGACTCATCATGGATGCTATAAACAAGGGAAACAAAGGGATGTTACCACAAACTAAATGTAGTGTTAAATAAGAACAAGTCCCTCCTAATATTTCCAAAGGGGTGCTAGGAGGATATGAAATATCATAGATATGAGGGTGTCATCAAAATATTGATCAAGTGTGTTGAGAGATATAGTTTCCAAAATAATTCCAAGATGGAAACCAAATGGGTAAATAATAGGAAACAAGGAGATGAATTCCCTAGTAAGTAACCAGATGGATGGAATTTTGAGGGTGAAAATTGTAAATGAAAGTGAACAAGGGTAGGGGCATGAATGGTAATATGCTTGGGGGTATGTGAATGGTGGTATAAAAATTAAAATCATCACAATATGGATGAAGTGGAGGGCTTGTGATATGTGATCATCCAACAAATACCAACCAATATAGTGGGAGTCAGGGGGGTAAGGCTATCAAAATTGTTGTCCCTTGGTTATGGAAGGAAGCGAAGAACAAGGAAGAAAAGGTAAAAAGCGAACTTCGCGGGAGACACAATGACTGTCACTGGGTCGAAGTGAGAAAAAGAGCAGAAAAGATGGAGAGAAGTTCGGAAAAGAAAGTTGTTGGACAAGAGGATCAAGGATGACAGTTAAGAAAGGAAGATGGATCGAGGACAACTCAGCAAGCGGAAAAATCCATCACTAGAACCGTGCAAGAAGAAAGGAAAGACAGGATAGCAAAGACCGGGAAAAGCGGGTCAAGTTGACCTAGGGTTTTAGACACCTAGGGTTTTGGTATTTAGGGTTTTGGCACCTAGGTTTCGACCTGAGGCTGTCGGTGAGGTATTGTAATGTATAAATAAAGGTCAAGAGGACCTGGGTCGGGGGGGGGGAGTACGAGTTGGTGCAAGTTGGTACGATATTATTGTTGATCTAGCCCTATTATTGTGTGAGAGATTATTGTATTGTGAGAAAGAAGTGCTGAGAGAGAGAGCATTCAGATATTGTAAGATCTTCAGCTGTGTGCGAAGATTAGTCCTACAGCTGGGTGCACAGGAAGGGGAGAGAAAGAGGGAGAAGAGAGAAGATCTGCTAGTTGAGAGCACAGATAAGAACTATATGCTTTACCTTAATAAATCATAATCATAGTTCTGTGGACGTAGCCCTAGAGAGAGAGTGAACCACGTACATCTGTTGTTGTGTGTGTGATTGATGCTTTGATCTCTGTCGTTGTTATGTTGTTCTCTTCTTTATTGTATTAGACCAGATCTATAGCTGTGAAGGATAGATATAGCTTGTTGAGTGATAGATGCATGTTGTGTTACTACTGTATTAGATCCACTTGACATTCCCCTGGTTGTAGACATCTCTGTCCTGCAACCCCCTCATAGCTGCTTCAGGTGAGAAAGCATCTGCTTTGCAGGTGCTACCGAAAGAGCCAGTAGCTTGGGATTATTGGTGTGCTCTTGGAGTGAACCTCAGGTCTTCCCCTGTGCCAAAAACTGGTTCCATTGTCGGGACATGAATCTTCGTGAGGGAATTTCAAGGTGGTTCCCATCAAAGACAGAGATTCAAAAGTGGATAGAATATCAAGAGAGGGACTTCGCTAAAGCCTAGAACAAGAACCCTAAGATGAGTACTGAAGATTGGCTACAAGGATACATCTTCACCGACATTCACGAGATATTCTTGAATGATACTGGTGGAGGAATCCACCAGTATTTGTTTGAGTGGTTGGCTACGTTAGTTGATACCCAGTTCGAGATCAGACCTAGATCCCCTGTGGTGTGGACTCCAACACTGATCCAGAAGGTCAAAAGAGTTGATAACGTTTTATCTAGAGAAGTATATCATTGGTTTGATAGTACCATTGGAGGGTATATCACCGAGTTTGTTGTTGACAGAATAGAATCATATATCCAAGCGTATAGATACTTTTTCAAAGGACCCAGAGGAAAATTTTTGCACTTTTTGAAGCTAAGAATCAAGATGTTGTTGCTTGAAAAGAACATCTTGAAAATACAGTAGATCAGGTGGATTTGAAAAGGCTAATGTTCAAGAACTTGAACAACGACAACGACATAGAAGCTGGACATATGCACAGTGGAAGAGTATTTCGAGGGGTTCACCTTGAGAACCTATTTAAGAAAAACTATAGAGAAGAAGGTTTCTACAGTGGAGAAGAGGCAGATCTGACAGACGAAGAACATTCAGAAACCGTGGGGCCAGAGGAAGAAGCAGTTGAAGAACTTCGTCGAAACGAGCTAGAAACCTTAGGAACTGTGTAGACTATTGAAGTAAGTAATTTCAATCCTCCTATTGTTTCAGAAATGCTAAGTAATCAGAACATTCCAAATCACCAGAGTCCACATATCACTATTACTAGCAGTTCAACATCCACTCAGATAGGAAACCTAGGCAACTTCATGGCAGATGAGATGAGGCTCCCTATCTTTAGAGGAGATGGATCTGACGATCCTGATCAACACTGGTTCCTATGTGAGGCTTTGTGGAACATTAAAAATATTACTGATGAAGTTGTTAAAAGAAACCAGTTTAGCACTACACTAAGAGACCACGCCTTGAGTTGGTACATGAAGCTCGTCCAAGGACTTGCATAGTCTAAGCCATTGAATGAGATAAAGAATGCATTGATTGCAGAATTTAAGAAACTTAAGTCGAAGTCACAATGTATTAAAAACTGAAGGAGATCAAGTAGAAGGTAGCCGAACCTATTTGGGAGTTCGACTAGATATTCAAGACCCTAACAGGAAGATTGACTTTTAAGATCCTAGATGAGAAAAACAAGGAATGGTTCATTGCTACCCTTTTACCACATATCAGAGTTCCCTTGATGCAACATAAGATTTCTTCGTAGGAAGAAGCAATGGAGATCTCCATGAAGCTTGAATAAGCCCCTATGGGAGAATCCAGCTCAGGTATGAGCCATATCATGAGTCAGTTAACTAGTTTGTCTCCACAGGTTGAAGACATGAAGAAAGACAAGGGAAAAGACAAAAGGGAATACATCTGGTGTGTCAGATACAGATTAGAAGTTCATGACAAGGAACACTGCCCTCTATTCAATGAATACTTGGATTCTGGAGCTCCGAGCCCCTTAAATCAAGTCACATTACCTTGGTGCGAAGTATGCAGGAATCGACATCGCCCTGGTGAGTGTTACTATATGCAGAAATATGTTTAGACCCCTACAAACTTGTATTGCACATTCTGTAAATCAGTAGGGCACGATGATAGAGATTGCAGAGCTTACGATCTCATGCATGAAATATCAAGAGACATATACAAGATTCAAGGCAAAGTACATCAAGAAGGAAACAATACGTAGTATAACTCCCTGAGAAGAGGAAACTTCAACCCTCACGATGGATATAGAGGAGGAGGAGGAGGAGGAGGAGGAATGGGCTGAGGCCAAAGACAAATAATCTGTTATAACTATGCGCAGCCAGGACATCTAGCAAGGGACTGTCAAAACCCTTGTACCACTTGTATTTATTGTAACTCCTTTGAGCATGTCATTGAGGATTGTCCAGTATTGTTGGCTAAGCTCTAGGAGAAACGAGGACCTCAGCAGAACCCACAAATAAAATTGATCAACGAACCCCGTGGATCTGATCCTAGAGTCATTTTTATTACTCGAGGAGGTGCTGCTACATAACATGATAGAGTGACCGAAGGGAAGATTGTAGAAGACTCAGGAATCAGAAAAGCTGCAGAAAAAGACCCAGATATTTGATGTGAAGAAATAAATAAAAATCTTTGAAGAAGAAAGGCAAGAGTTCAAAGCATATCAAGGATCTTCATCAAAAACACGACCAAAAATAAAAGAATATGGAATGCCTCAGGCATTCGATCAGTCTTCTTTACCAGAAGAAGGAAAAGAGGCAAGCAAACTCATGGAATTTCTATGCACTTGTGTTAAGTTAATTCAAGATAAAAGCGATGTGAAAGAGTTGTAGAACTTAATCAGACAATATGAGATAGGAAGGATAGACCCCCTACTGAGCAAGGCAGTGCACCAAATTGGTAAGAAGAGAAGAAAAAATAAAGAATTACACTTGGATGCTCAAATAGGAGAGTATGATATAGACTATGTGGTCCTCGACTTAGGGTCAGAGGTCAATGTCATGACAAAGAAAACTTGGGCACTGATGGGAAAACCTAAGCTGATATATTCCCCTATCAGGCTTAGAATGGCTAATCAGCAAGCTATTAGACCATTTGGATGATTGGAGCATGTCCCTATGGACATTGACAGAGTTAGAACCTTTGCAGATTTTGAGGTAATTGAAATTGTTGATGATAGCCACCCTTACCCTACATTGCTAGGAATTGATTGGGCCTTTGAAAATTCTAATATTGTTGATTTAAAGAAAATGCATATGACATTTGAAAGAGATGAACTTCAGTTCATTGCACCCTTATATCCAGATGAGGGTCAACGATACACAGATCCCATCAGAGAATAATACCACGCATACAAACTGACAGCTAGACAACATGATTACATCAACCCTATAGCCGATGGGAATATAAAATGGTGAAGTGACAGCGCATGCTCATTAGATTTAGAAGAAGCATTGGAGAACTAGTAGAACTAGATGTATGAAGTATCTACCAGAAGATGTGCTAGATTAACTAGAGAAGTTCACTGGATCGACACAACAATCAACAATTTACCCACATTTGACAGTTTGAACCCTTTAGAAACCTTCCTATCATTTTTTGAAACAAGTGTACCAACACAACAAAGATTTTTGGCAATGGATGAGGCCCTAAAATACACACCATCAAGATGGTGGGGGACGCATAAAAGAAATATCACAGATTGGACACAATGTCGAACCTTGATGACAACACGGTTCTCAACACAAGCAGTAAGTTGTGAAGTAAGGTACACTGGTCGAAGTTGCCCAAAGGACCATGTATGAAGATGCGAAGAGGCCTGGAGTGACATTCCTCGAGAACAATAGGTGCACAGATTCATTAACACGTTGGACATGACCCCTAACCCCTATCAACTGGTACCTTCAAGCGGAGCTGCGCCTCGTCACTGCAGATTGGGAAGGTATGATTAAAAATTTTGTCACCACCGTTTCATTTGAAAGTGAATATCCTTCAGTAGACCAAGAATTGTAGACCGTGAGATAAAAGGTATTCAAGAAGGCATCCAAACTCACTATGGAACAAGAAGAGGACGAATGGACTGCGCCTCTCCAAAATTTGCAGAGCTGCTACAACATCAATGCCGATGATGATGATGATTCGAGGAAGGTAAACATCATTGAGACATAAGGCCAAAGAGATGTGGAGGGACCATGAGTTGAGATACCATTTATTGGTCATCCAATCAAGATAAAAAAGGTCAATATTGGAATAGAGGAGACACCAAAGCTTGCCAATGTCAGAGATTATTGGGATGTTGCTACCATTGACAAGATTACAGAATTGTTGCATGAATATTAGGACTTGTTTCCGACCAATTTCACTAATATGAAGTGTATCAAAGGACCTATGGGAGATATGAGGATACCATTGAAACCAGGTGTGAATCCCATCAAGAAAAGACCCTACAGATTGAATCCAAAATACAAGGAAAAAGTGAAGATTGAGCTTGACAGAATGTTGGAAGCAGGGATTATTGAACCTGTCGAAGAATCAGAGTGGATCATCCCTATGGTGGTACAAGACAAGAAGACAAGAGAAATCAGGATATGTGTGGACCTCAGAAAGTTAAATGATGCATGTATGCATGACCCTTTCCCTGCACCCTTCATTGATGAAATATTAGACAACGTGGGAGGCCAAGAGGTATATTCTTTTACAGATGGATTTTCAGGATACCATCAGATCCAGATTGCTAAGGAGGACTGTCACAAGACCACGTTTTCCATAGAATGGGGATCCTACCAATATACAGTGATTCCGTTTGGACTGAAGAATTCCCCAACCATCTTTTCCAGGGTGGTGGTCGAAGCGTTCAAAGAATTTTTGCAAAAATTTTTAGAAGCATATTTTGATGACTGGACTGTTTTTAGTTTGTTGAAAAATCATATCGAATGTCTAAGGATAATGTTGGATAAATGTAGGTAGTATCAAATTGCTTTGAATTTGAAGAAGTGCATATTCTTCTCACCATTTGGAATGTTATTAGGCCATATTGTATGCAAGCAGGGCTTGCTGGTTGATCCATCTAAAATTGCAATTATAATTGATCTATCGCCTCCTACTTTAGTCAGACAACTGTGCACTGCACTAGGGCATACTGGCTATTACAAGAAATTCATTAAAGGCTATACCCAAATCACAACATTGATGGAGAATCTGTTGAAGAAGGATTGTCAGTTTGGCTAGACAGACGAATGCTAATAGAGCTTCGACACGCTGAAACAAAAGATGGTCACTGCGCCCATTTTGGTTTTTCCAGATTGGAACAAGGAGTTTCATGTGCACATCGATGCATCTTCTACACCACTAGATTTTGCTAGAAGAAAGCTATCTACCAGCGGAGATCAACTACATCATAACAGAAAGACAAGGACTAGCCATTGTGTACACGCTGCAGAAATTTCGCCACTACTTGTTGGGAGGACACTTTAAAATGTTTACAGATCACTCCGCACTGAAATACTTGGTCAACAAGCCAATGTTGGGGGGGTGGATATGCAGATGGCTTCTGTTGTTTCAAGAATATGATTTTGAAATCATAGTTAAGCTAGGAAGAATGAACAAGGGCCCCGACCACCTGTCGAGGTTGGAACATGGAGAATAACCCACTAGTTTGGAGGATACACTGTCGGATGCACAGTTGCTCTCCATTAAAAATATTGATGACCACTTCACATACATTGTCCAGTTCCTGTCAATAGGAATGGCACCTAGTGAGTTTACAATTCCCTAGAAGAAATATCTAGTGGTGCACGCTGCATACTTTTCACTGATAGATGGTTAGTTGTACAAGATGGGACCTGATGAGATACTAAGGATATGCGTTATGGAGACAGAGCGACCATGGATCCTCGCAGAATATCATGAAGGCATTGCAGAAGGACATTACGCAGGGAAAGCAACTGCGCAGAAGGTTCTACGAGATGGCCTTTGGTGGCCTACCTTACACAGAGATGCTAAGGATTATGCTAGAGCCTGTGATGTGTGCCAGAGAGTTGGGAAACCATCCAAATGAGATGAAATGCCATTAGCACCACAGATGACCCTATAAGCATTTGAAAAATGGGCCATTGACTTCATGGGACCCATAAACCCACCAGGGAAGCGCACTTGAGCTAGGTACATCATTATTGCAACATAATACTTAACCAGATGGGCCGAAGCTAGAGAAGTCAAGGACTATAGTGAAACTACAACTGAGCGATTTATATTTGATGACATAATAACCAGGTTTGGATGCCCCAAGATCCTTATGAGCGATCAAGGCACACACTTCATCAATAAGACAGTTGAAGCCTTGACTGAAGAATTTGCAGTCCACCATCAGAAGAGTACACCTTACCATCCACAAGAAAATGGAACAGTTGAAGCATTCAACAAGATATTGGAGACAACCTTGATGGAAATTTGTAGTGTGAATAGGGATGACTGGGATCTAAAGGTGTCTATCGTACTATGGTCCTATCAAACCACTTGCAAGAAATTGACAATGCAGACCCATTTCAAATTGGTTTATGGCCTCGAATTTGTTGTCCCGATGGAATACTTGGTACCAAGCTTAAGGATTGTTGCATTTACAGACATGGAAGATACTGGTGCTGTTTGTGAGAGGCTTTCACAACTAGTTGAACTGGAAGAATACAGATTCATTGTAGGATTCCACCAGTAGGTTCAAAAGGAACGAGAGAAGGCATATCAGGAACATAAATAAGAAGGCACTCAAGCAAGGTGATTTAGTATTGGTGTATGACAGTAAGTTTATAAGACACCTAGGGAAGGTCAAAATGCATTGGCTTGGACCATATGAGATCGCCTATATTATAGAAGGAGGAGCTGCGCAACTGAAAAAATTGAAGGGAGAATGGAAGGAAGGATTGGTGAATGGGAGTCCGCTGAAGTTGTATTATGACAACCAGCTGCCTCACAGTTATTAGTAAAAACAACTGGAAAAGGTTCTAGGTACCAGGTGCAGTTGAAACTGGGTACCAGACACAGAAAAGACAGTCTGCACAAGGAGGGAGAGGAGGCATAAAGCAGAAACCAAGGCTGCCTTGCGCAGTCCAAAGTCGAAGAAAAACAAAAGGATTAGATCCAAAGTGCCTTGGGATGAGTCGTAGGTGAGTGTTGGGGGCCTGTTGTCCCTTGGTTATGGAAGGAAGTGAAGAAAAAGGAAGAAAAGGTAAAAATCAAACTTCGCAGGAGACATAGCGATTGTCACTGGGTCGAAGTAAGAAAAAGAGCAGAAAAGATGGAGCGAAGTTCGGAAAAGAAAGCCGTTGGACAAGAGGATCAAGGATGACAGGTAAGAAAGGAAGATGGATCGAGGACATCTCAGCAAGAGGAAAAATCCATCACTAGCACCGTGTAAGAAGAAAGGAAAGACAGGCTGGCGAAGCCCGAGAAAAGCGGGTCAAGTTGAACTAGGGTTTTAGACACCTAGGGTTTTTGTATTTAGGCTTTTGGCACCTAGGTTTTGGCCTAAGGCTATCAGTGAGGTATTGTGATGTATAAATAAAGGTCAAGAGGACCTGGGTCAGGGGGGGTACGAGTCGGTACAAGTTGGTACGATATTATTGTTGATCTATCCCTATTATTGTGTGAGATATTATTGTATTGTGAGAAAGAAGTGCTGAGAGAGAGAGCCTTCAGATATTGTAAGATATTCAGCTGTGTGCGAAGATTAGTCCTGCATCTAGGTGCGCAAGAAGGGGAGAGAAAGAGGGAGAAGAGAGAAGATCTGCTAGTTGAGAGCGCAGACAAGAACTGTATGATTTACCTTATTAAATCATAAGCACAGTTCTGTGGACGTATCCCTAGAGAGAGGGTGGACCACACACATCTGTTGTTGTGTGTGTGATTGATGCTTTGATCTCTGTCGTTGTTATGTTGTTCTCTGCTTTATTGTATTAGATCAGATCTATAATAGTGAAGGATAGATCTAGCTTATTGAGTGATAGATGCATGTTGTGTTACTACTGTATTAGATCCACTTGACATTCCCCTGGTTGTAGACATCTCTGTCTTGCAACCCCCTCATAGCTGCTTCGGGTGAGACAGCATCTGCTTCACAGGTGCTGCCGAAAGGTCCAGTAGCTTGGGCTTGTTGGTGCGCTCTTGGAGTGAACCTCAGGTCTGCCCCTGTGCCAACAAACATCGTGAGAAGATATGTCTCAACTTTGGGATGTAGAGTCATTGGACTCCCAATCCTAAGGAGGATTAAATGGAATGGGTACCAAAATGCAACAAGGGTTAGTAATCTAGGGCACCCATGGAGGGAAGGTTCTATCACTAGGTAGATTATATATGCAAAAGATGAGTGGGTTAATCCATCTAGCTTAGCAAGGGTGGTCCTATAAGAATTTCCAATGGGAATGAAAGGAAAATGCAATATATTGAGGGTAGTTATGTTATGCTAAATGCTAGATAAAAATATATACATGGAGAGGACCACTTTCCATATAGAAACAAGGGCTTCCATGGTGAATTCATGCACACCAATCAACTAATACCAAAGCATTAAGGTGATTATGAAAATAAAACCAACATATAAAAATTCGAATTGAAAAAGTTACCTACTTTAATGCTCCCAAGAAAAAAGAAAAAAATCTTCTAGATGAAGTATTAGAGAAAGAAAATCCAAGAATACCCTTTTAAAGGGCTTGAAAATACAATTCCAATGATGTAGATGGCATGTCAAATATCAAAGTTTGTATGAGTCTATAAGAGGCAAAGGAAAAATGAGGGTTTTTCTATAAAAAGGGATAAACCCCTAATTCCAAATTCATGTGTGCATGTTGCGTTTGGAGTGGAGGAGGAGGCCATAAATATTTTCATTCTCATTATGGAAAAACTGACCATGGTAATTTTAGTTAGTGAGTCTTAGGTAGGTGGCCTAAACCTCCTTATCATTTCCTATGGATCACTTTTTAGGATAGGTCCTAGTTAACTTTGGGGGCCCTGGGAAATGTTTTAGGGCCAACGAAGAAATTAGGGCCATTTTTTGGGTTGGGAGCATAGAAATTCCCCTTAGTTACTGCACTGGTCCAACGTGGAAAACATGAGTGTTTTTTGCACTATTTTGATTTGACTTTTTTTTGTTGAAAATTGCTCAAAAAAAGGTAATTTTAAGAGGGGAAAGGGATATGGAAATTAGATAATATTAACTTGGGACAAATTAGTGAATATTGTGTATTTTTAGGTATAACTGGGTTCAAATTCTTGTGGAGAGAGAGGGAGTTCAAAGAGATCCATTCTGCAGTCAGTGGGAACCAAGTGGTTTAAAGATATTTATCTCAACATGGGTTGCTCAAGTATATTGACAACCCATTGATGAGCGAAGGGGAGGAGCTCCTCTCCTATATCATGTAGTACTCAAATGTTGACATAGGAGCCTTTGTGGTGCAAGGATGGATGATCAATATCGTCGTTAAGGATATCTACTTTTCGATAGGGATACCAATGATGGGAGCCTCTAGTGATACAAATCCAATGCTTCCTCGAGGGAGGAGGTTGGAGGATTTGGTATAGACCCATGGAAATGAAAATTTCTAGGTCAAGGATAATGCCATACAAATTATGGATATGGAGTGCTTGGAGACGCAAGCCAATGCTTCAGTGGTGGTCTACATTGTAGGGATCGATGCTCCACATAGGATAGGTGGAGGATTGATGATTCTCATGGACAACATCCTCAATAGGACTTACTATGGGTGGGCTCAACATTTATTGATGGTGCTAAATAATCAACTCACCTCCTGTTGTAGGACGTCAGGGGGTAACTATGCATTTGTGATAGTTTTGTGTACATTCTTCTTTGATAAAATACCCACACTTTGATCACATGTATGTATCTTTGATTGGGGGTCCTCCAGAGCTGAGGATGTGGTGATGGGAATAACTTTTGAGATGGAGGGGAGGTGGGGGTCTAGGGAATGTGGTTTGCACAAAAATATTTGCACACTAGTATTATCCCCCCATTCATATTGAGGATTATCTATATGAGGGGAGACCCAAAGTTACTTCTTCCACCTAGCCAAACGTGGGGACCATAAGGTATATATATTGTGATTTTATTTAAATATGTAGAGTGGAATATTTCAATATGTGGTACTGATCATATACATGTGAGATATAGCATCAATGAGATTGGTTGGGAAAACCGATCACTTTATGTATGTGGAGCCAAATGAACCTAGGACATTAGGGCCTAGGCATAGGGTAGACAATGAGTAGACTATGTAAGAGATGAGACAATGGCTAAAACAACTACTAACTAGATTATCTAAGTGAGGGTGGTATGAGCTAGATGATGCATAT
>ML777702.1:477338-488888 GCA_009831015.1 Picea engelmannii | reverse complement strand
GCTACATATTTCCCATAGCTCATGATCCTCCATTTAAGGGGGATGTAGGATATGAGTAGTTTAGTGGGCCTTAAGCCCCCATTTTTTTTATTTTTTATTTTTACTTTTATTTTTATGTATGTAACATGATATGGGCATGCCATGGATGTTTAGAGTACAGGAATCCATGCAAAATTGTTATGATGTCTTGACATTTTATATATATGGATATACAAATATGCACTATAGATGTATTTTTTGATATGAAAATGTATAATGCAAATGTGGAATTTCAATATGTATGATTTTGTTTACAAATGCATGTTAGATTAGATATGAAAGCAAAATGTTAACTTCTTATATTTGCATGTGTTAAATGTCAATCTAGAATGTTATTTGCAATGACATATGTTATTTCTTATATTGTTCCTAACTAGGAAAGAATGTTAAAGCACCCTATGAAGACTTTGGGAATCTCCTCACTTTAGATTAATAGGAAACAATTTAGTAGTTGGAGGAGGTATCCTCATTGATGAAGAATATTTCAAAAAGTAAAGCATTTTATATTAAATCAAATATTATTTTAAACATTTTTAATAATACAACATGCACAAACATTTTAGTTTTCAAAAAGAACATTTATCTTGTTATAACAAACATCAAATGATAAATAAAAAAAAAACAACACTAACACTTTAACTTCAAGTATTGCTAAAATATTCACTACATACAACCCATGAAAATATATTTAATGAGCAACCGATAATGAAAACTAAATAAAATAGATATAACTCAAAAAACTTCAATAAAAAACATTTAATCACCAATGAAAATATATTTAATGAGCAACGGATAATGAAAACTAAATAATATAGATATAACTCAAAAAACTTCAATAAAAAAACATTTAATCACCAAATAATATAGTATTAAATACTTAATGACAACTCATAAATACTTTAAGATTAACATTCACTTACCATATTTAAATTAGAATTCAAGATAACAATGTATATTAAACTAAATAAAAGACATTTAATCACCAAATAGTATAATATTAAATACTTATTATCACCATGACCACTCGTAAATAACCAAATAGTATAGTATTAAATACTTATCATTACCATGACAACTCATAAATACTTCAAGATTGACATTCACTCGCAATTTTTAGATTCGAGTTCAAGATAACAATGTATATTAAACTAAATGCAAATTGAATAAATGAGAGAAGAGAATACAATACAATAGAAAAAAGATAAGCCTTTAACTCCCATGTAGACCATTCTTTGAGAAAATCAACCCATTATAAAAAAGAAAGAAACCACGAAAAAACTGAAAAACATATAAATATGAACTTTAAAAAAATATAAATAACTTTCAAACCAAACAATAAAATACAGACCATAATATTAGTGATGAACTATGAACTTAAAAAAAATCCAAATAACTTTCACATTAAATAATAAAATATAAATAATTTTCAAACCAAACCATAAAATATAGATAATTTAAAACAAAGGTTGTATGGCAGCGTAGTCCCCGCCAAGTAGATTTGGAAATAGAGATGATAGTTGACACCCTATAATTATTGATGATGATGATTACTGTGAAACATGAACAATATGTTAACTAGGGGTTAGTTTCATAGTCTTAAAAGAAATCAATTTGTAAAGATTTTAAATGAAAAAAATTAACATTGATAACTATACGATAAAAAAGATTGGAATTCAAAGAATTCGACCTATACTCACAAGGAATGGAGGAAGATGTGTTGCTCCATGACACTTAGTTTATATATTTGTCATATGTCGTATTTGCGAGGATCTCTGACCACATTTTTACTTTAATGTGGATGTTGTATAGTTTTGGAATTAACCTAAATTTTCTTCCAATTAAATTAAAGTAGCCAAATGCAAATTGCATTTTAAAAATATTCAATTTTTCTTTTTGAAAATAAACCTTTCAAATTTAATAATATATATTTTTATATAATATTTATTATATTACATAATAAATATAATCTAAATAATGTATTAGATGATAAATATAATATAAATATAATAATAAATATAATAATGCATAATAATAAATACATACTACAACTTTTTATATTTAGATGTGGTGATTGGTGAAATTCATTGATTATGTAATTAATTTTACATATTGAAAGATGTGAAGGGAGCAATAACACTTCAATTATATCAATCAATTAGAAATGAGAAACACAAATATTTTTATTATACCCCAAAAATATATATTTGTTTTCCTATATTAAACATTACATTACATACACAAATTTATGATAAAAAGCAAATTAATATCACATCAAAAACAAACTCATTATTATAATCCCATGACAGGAACTAATAAATGATGAACCAATGACAAATAATTCAAAATAAAATAACACTTTTGTCGTAAAATTCCAAAAAAGAAATGTATGCTTGTTCTAAGAAAATGTCAACCCTTCTAATGACTTTTTCCTTTGCTTAAATAAGCCTTCTACTCTAACCATTTTCTCGAACCACTTTTTTCCACATAGAATTTTGTCCATGTAGAGTCGAATCCAAATGGACTCGCATTATATGGATATAATTCCAAGTGTCATATCGAAAATGCTTGTGGATTCCCTTTCTATTTTTGCAATTAGATGACCCATTTTCCTTTATGTTCTATTTTTGCAATTAGATGACCCCTTTTTGCCGGTTGAACGCGTGACTTCTTTCGCCACGTAAGCCTTTGGCAATAACAAGTTATTTATGACAATCTCAACAATTTCCTATAAACCATGTCAATCTGCTTAACAAGAGATACAATAGTGAAATCACGATATAAAGTATCTATGATCAACTTTCATTAAACATTGCATTGGGTATCAAGATGGTCACATAATCATTAAACATTTCAAAATATAGCCTAAATTTTCCCACATGTTAAATGATCTCATCCCAAGTTTGTTGCTTGGCACCAATTTTATGTTGATTTCTTAGAGCAAGCTCTAAGGTTTCCTATAATAGTCTCTCAATATTTTCTCGGGACTTCAAGAGTGATTCAATATATGTGTTCTTCTGGTTAACATGTGCCTACCAATTCTCGATAACATACTCCTTTTCTTTTAGAACATCATTCAAATGGGCTAGTTACTCTTTATTTGAAAATTTTAAAATCCAAATCTTATTTGATAAGTCAAATACTTATGTCTTCCATGCAATTAACTTTATTAGCATGTCATCAACATTGTCCTCATTACTGGAATTTTCAAAACCTTTTTCATCATCATCCATTATATGAAATATGTCTAACAATAGCTTACTTTGAGAAACTCTCTCAATGAGTTCTTACTATAACTTCTACAATTCAAGTAGGTGGCCATTGAAAAGCTTTTATTTGTCTATTTTTTTAGTCAATTGAGAATTTTGGTATCTCAATTTACCATTCTCCAAAGTCAAAGCAAATTGCTCCTAATGATAAGTTATTAATTATTTTGACACAATATGCTCAGCTTGAGGTATTTTAATTTAGACATTAAAATCTTAATCTCCGTGTCTTTGAAATCTAGCAAATTCTTGACATTTTCTTTGCTACTTAATATATCTGCTAAAGCAATGATTTTACTTCTAAATCCTTCACTTTGGTCACTTTGACTGTATTGATTATTTTCTCATGCTTGAGCTATGTATCCAATCTATAATGTTGACCTATTTCAAATCAACTTGCACAAATGTAGTTTTGTTCTCATATTTATTTACATTACCCATGAACTCAGGCTATAGAACTAACAAATGAACTTGTTCATTGCATAGTCCATGGATGCTAAAAAATGAGGAATGGTGGGATCATTGGATACTATCTGGGATCTTTGACAAAGATTGATTTTCCTTTCCTTCTCATTTAACTCGTTCATTTGAACAAGTGGCTCCGTCAAATTTTAAGATCGAGTTTCCATCTAAGTTTCGATATAAATCACTAAATACTTGTCACTTATAGTCAGATATTGAATTATATGCATAAGAGAAGAAGTCACAACTACCATCGGATCAATTGTTCTTTTAGGTTGCAATTCTCCTAAGAGAGTGTCAAACTCCTCTGTCAATTCTTCTTGCAAGAGTTTTTTAACTCACCACATGCATCTCCCAAGGTAAAATTGATTATTTTCTTAGCTTGATTTGGATCACTTGTATCCATGGCCTCAAGATCTCTTGATCCTTCACTTAGTTTCCTTTTACTTTCAATTTCTATCTTCTTAGCTAAAACTTTGGTTGCCAAGGTAGAAAATGATTCAACTATCTATTCAACTCCACTTGACATCCGTTCTACTTTTGTTTTGCTTCACTCATAATTAACGATTTTGGAAACCACACTAGTGGGCATTGTGGGCTTTCCTTCCTTTACAACTCTATTATTTAAGTTGGATTATGCTACTTGCATTTGCATTAATTATTGTACCTCTTTCTACATATCTTTATTCACCATCATTTTAGCCTCAAGATCATTATGATGAATGCATGATGAAGAATTTAAAGCAACTCGTTGCTTTGATATAATGTGGTAGGGGTCATACATCCAAACATTTCCTAACTAGAAACCAAATGAAGAGATCAATTTATTTACAATATCAAGATAAGACCTACTTTTAACATCAAATGAAAATATTTAAGCAGGTAAAACAAAGGACGACTTTTGATTTTTTTAGAAAAGTGAAGATAATCATAAGACAAAAGTTTTTTTGAGATACTCTAGAGAAAAAAACTCTTGGAAGAATGTACACTAGTAAAAGTTGAGGCTCAAGTTCACAACAATAAAATCTAATAATTGTGCAATCCTAGTAGAGATACTGATCCCTAACTCTAGTCTCTGGATTCAATTGAAGGATGTTATGAAATTCATTGGGCATCCTAGGGGTGGCATGAAAGAAAAAATTATTCAAAAAATTAATAAACGTCCCTTTTAGCTCATTTAGTATCACCATTGAGGTCCATTAAACTGTTGGAAGAGGATTTCCATCCTTATAATCCAACTTCCTCATATTCAAATGTTCAAAACATTCACATTTAAAATACATCAATAAATAGACTAAGTACAACATCTATTCATGGATTTCATTTGTTAGAAACTTTGCAAATTGGTACTTTGTTGGGGGTAGACTAGAAGGAGAGTAAATTTGATTCATAACTACATGTATGACTTCCTCAACCATTAAATAATCGTCACATCCTCAAATTGAATAAATCATGGATATGATTTCACATGAAGATTTGGAAAGAGTAGAAGCTAGCATAAGGAAGGTTAAGTCAATCGTTGGGACGTCGTCATATAGATATCAACGAATAACATCTTACTTATCATGGGTGTTATTGCACAATCTGCACTTGCCCAAAGCCCAAGGCAAGTAAGAGAGATTCAAGTAACAAACATGATATCCTATCATTGTCACCTTAATATGAAATCCCCACTTTTTAAGGATAGGCAAGTTATACCCCAGCGGAGGCATTCTTGGTAACCTAAAGGGATGGAAAATTAGGGTTATGGTCAAGATATATTCCCACCTCTCATTGGTTACCAAACTCACTAAGTCTATGTCTAAAAATTGAGGTTAATGAAGTGCTTGATGTACCTTCCTGGCACAAGACAATATAGCATGCATATACAATAATCCCAAGTACAAATATGATAATAATACCTCAGTAGACAATAAACAATGACAATAAGTGCTAGCTGATATGAAATTGCAGCAGTCAATAAGTTTACAACAACAATTGATAAAATGTAACAACTACAACAAATACTCCTCAAAAAAGCTTGAAAAGACAATGAAAAGATAACATTAACTATGTAGAATGATAATAACTTGTCACAAGCAATTTCTGAAGTGATCAAATAACAATTGATGTCAATTATGCAGAAAATTTGTTGCAATTAGATGGTTGTAGCAAATATTTATAACAATGGAAAATAAGTTAGTGATCTAGGCTAAACTACGGTTAGATATAGTTAGTAAAATCTTAGGAGAATAGTGTTTGAGTGTTTGATCAATCCTTCAACAAGAGAGAAGTGAGAACTAGTGTCTTTTAGGGTTTATGGAGTCAATTATATCAACATAATAACTTGGAGAAATAACAATGATTATACTTGTCTAAGAGATAAAAAGATGGAAACTTGAGGAGTAGCACCTTAAGTCCTCAAGCACCAAGCTTTTGAGAGAATATTCAACTAGGGTGTAGGAACTTCTAGGCCCTAGAAATTTCTCCTATCCTTAGAATCTTAAAATATATTTAATGCAATAGTAACTAGACAAAGATTCTAAAGTGATAACACTTTAGGGCTCTAGAAGTTTGTCTAGACAAGATCCTCTTAGGCAAAATTTAACAAAAAAAGGAGCAAGAAAGAAGCACCTTATGTTTCTTACCCCTAGGGTTTCAAGCAAGCAATTTCATAATCTTTAATATGAATAATTAAACATACCATAAACATTTAAAATGAAATGAGAATTGCAGATTTACTTACTTCACCAAGAATAATCAAGCACATAACCCTAGATTTTCCAAAATTCCACCAAGAAATGATCCAAAATGCATCCAAACAAGTCTCCAAGAGAGTGTGCCTCATAATTTCAGCCAATAACCCTTAAGAGGATGAAAATTTCAGTCCTCCCTCTTTTGAGAGGTGATTTATGATGAAAACTGAACTTAGCCAGCCATACGTATATGGGAAATCCCGACTATTTAATCCAAAAGTTATGTCTTTTCACAAAACATAGCCTACATGTCAATTTTCTCTTAAAATTCAAAATTAAATTATTTTTCACAAGATAAACTCTAAAGAGGGTGACACCATCCTTCCTAGGGTGGCATTAGTCCTCCTCCATGAGACGTTGAGGTAATCTAGAAAAACGTTGGGATTCCAATGACCCTCCTCCATGCCACATGTTCCAAAACTACAACCCAACACCTCTCAATTTCAAACCTTAGCCCCGGGTGACATCATGGGGCTACTAGGGTGATTTCCAAGGTCTCCAATTCCAACGTCCAAGTGGGGAAGGGTGGTGCCTCATCGTCTATGCCTACTAGGGTGCCTCCAAAGGCAACATCTTCTTCCTTCACTGTGCAAACTAATCATCATTGTCTTGCCCCAAGCTTGGGGTTTTAGTGTCCATCCATGGGTTTTAGGCCCTCATAAAGATCCAAACTGGTCATCTCCTCATGAATACATTTCCACTGAGCAAAGTCCCGCAAAGACAACAAGTACGCCCTCCAGGGGTCCATAAGTCATAGGTATCATGCCAAGTAAATCACATCTAATAATCAAAGCACTTGTAATATCCCAAGGTCAAGCCCCGGTTTTAACTATGAATTGTAACATGTTTGGTAGGATGGTGAGCCAAGTGTTATAAGCAAGGAAGCTTATGTGCTTATTAGGCCAGAGAGCCTAGACATTAAAGGCTAGGAGCTTGTTTTGTACATGTAAATATTCATATTATTAATATAAAAACATCATTGCGTGTAGACCGACCACGAAGAAAGAGTGTGGGGGACTAAGCTCCACTATGATGGGTAAATAAGGGGGCTGAGAGGCTAGGAAAAAGGGGCTAAGATTGAGGGATTAACCCAAGGGAATATTATAATGTATTTCCTGAAAATACTAAACTGGGGAAATAAACCCTGTCATCCTAAGTTCCACTGGGGAAAGGAACAAACTCCAAGTGGAGAGGGAAGAGCTCCCAAGAGATCCATGTGTCAACCTGGGCGCATGTATTTTTATGGGGGAAAATCCATCGTTGTGGGGGTTTGCTCGCCATTCTTTCCATCCTCCCCATGCAATCTCCCTAGGCACTCGCGCAGGAACACATAGAGCCATACCTCAAGGGTTGACCTCAAAAAACCTGCACACACCTCTAAGCACGCACACACCTCTGGAACCTGCATACATTGATCCATATCCTATGCATTTTCGAAATGACCAACATACCTGTACCTTAGCTGAATTATGAAGGGGTGTTAATAGAGCCTACTGCTGGTTATCTGAGAGAAAGAGTGAAGAAGTGGGTTGTCAGGCCTGTGGATAGAAGAAGCAAGTTGTTATGCTTGTGATAAACTCTCTCCAGGTGAGAGAGTGTGCTGAGGAAGTGATTTCTCCTAGAGGGAGTTCAGTAGCAGCTACAGAGCTCTGAGAATTCCTGATTTGGCCTGTTGTTGAAGCCCCGCAAAGGGAGGTGAAGCAGTCGATGGACTGTGGGATAGTGAAGGTGTATACTCCCGAGGTGGGATAGGCATGTGGGGAATGAGAGTCTGTGAGTTGTGGGCATAAGTGGTTCCTTGAAGGAAATCCTTCCTGTCATACTGTGCAACTTCCTATCGTCCATGCCTAGCCTAGGAATCCCTTGCCCGGTGGATTTTAGTCCGAGCTTAGGGGTGACCCACTACTGATAGTGATGAGTAACGTGGTCTAAGGCTAGGAGGTTCATGGAAACTCTACACACAGTTGGTGTACTTCAATTAAGAGATAAGTATCATTTATGTGCTCAATGGTTAAATGATGTATTTTAGTACATGCATGTGATTCTTGTAATAATATCATGAGTTTCACTGCATGTATGTTTCCATGTGATCTCTTTTATTTCCTGTTAAGTTTATATGTGTTTTATTCCGCAAAATATCTCGAGACCGCATGTGTCTGAGTTAGCGTTATGTGACAGAGGTTGATGGTCGGGGACATTATAAAATGGTATCAGAGCCCATGGTTTCAACACTAAACCTGGATGGGCCAAGTAAGTGTTTAATGAAACAAAGGTTTCAGAGTGAATTGTTGTCGAGAGGGACAAAAATGAATCTCAAAGCGTCCCTGAGTGCCCAGGAGGCACTACGTGAACACTTGGACTGTGTTTAAAATCTCAGGAGGTATAACGGTTTATGGAATGACAACAGAGAAAAGATACCACCATAACTGTGGTATTAGGCCACACAGTTTTAAAAAAAATGGGTCGTAGGATCTATTTGGGAGAAGGCAGACCCTTCACAACCATCAGATCTGGAAAAAGGTGCATGAAGGTTGACCCCCAATTCCTTCAGACTTCGCGACTTTGACGAAGTTGGTGAGTTATAGAGAAAAAGGGGTCGAAGCCCGAAGTTTTGAAGTCTCGGAGAGGATCTACACCATAGATCCTGGGAGAAGTGTTTATCGTTGGATTTGACCAAGGATAGACCAGAGTTGTTAGATCAAGCCAAGAGAAGAAGGTAAAATGCAGTGGGAAAGACAGATCTCAGCCGACATATCTGTGCGTGGGTGGTTTTGAGCTATAGATCTCACAACAGTTCTGAAATTCGGCATTCGGGAGAAATGGAGTGCCCTGATGCAAAAAATCCCGAAGTCCCGAAGTCCAGAGTTAATCCTGACCATTCATCAAAAGAGACATGTGTCGACAGGCTGGCTTGTTCAGGAATCGATATTCGGGAGTATCAAGGTGTGATAGAGTGAAAAATCCCGAAGTCCCGAAGTCTGGATTTAATCTAGACCGTTCGTTAAAAGGACACGTGACCAAAAATCAAGGTATTCGGTAGTTCGACACTTCGGGAGAAATGGAGTGTGCTAGTGTTAGGAACCAAATATCAATATAGCATAGAAAAAACTCAAAATAAGTAATCAACGCCTTGAAAAAGAGAGAAATTCAGATAATAAGCCTCTTCGAGGGGGCAACCTCCTTATGCCCACATAAATGTTCATTTCCAAGATGATTCAAATTGAAAATGTCTCCTTGGTATATATAGGAGACTAGGAGGTATAATTACAACTAATGGAATAAAGCCGACATAAATAAAATAACATTACTAATGTAATATTCCCTAATTAAGGGGTAATGAGCCACTATTTAGGGCTTAACATGCCCCTCCCCTTGAGACAAGTGTTGTCCGCAATGCTTGAGTAAATCTGGATGCTTCTGTATAAAAGACTCATCTTCCCAAGTGGAATCTTCAGTCGGTACTTTCCTCCATTTAATGAGATACTCTGTAATGGATCTATTTCTTAGCTAGTGAATTCTTGTGTCAGTGATGGCTTTAGGCTCCAATATGATTTTTCCTTCCTCATCAAGTTCTGGCAATATATTTTGAACTGGGATCTTGTCCCCTATAACCTTCTTTAAGCATGAAACATGGAAAACTGGGTGTACTCGTGAAGATGTAGGAAACTCCAACTTGTATGCCATAGTACCAATCTTTTGCAACACCTTATAAGGGCCATAGTACTTTGGTGATAATTTATTATCCTTCTTGGCTTGCTTGAGGGACATCTGTTTGTATGGTTATAGTCTTAAAAACACCCAATCCCCTACTTCATAACTTCTTTCACTACGATGTTGATCTACTTGTTGTTTCATGCAATTCTGTGCCATGGTCAGGTTGTCCTTTAATATTTGGAGAACTTGTTGTTGATGCTCAATGTGATCTTCCACTTCCTAAACCTTATATTTTTCTTTTAGATAAGAATTGATGGAAGGAGGGTGGTATCCATAGAGTGCCATAAATGGTGTCATTTTTGTTGCAGTATGAAAGGAATTGTTATACCACCATTCTGCCAAGGGTAACCATTTGAACCATTGTGTTTGTTTATCAGAGACAAAGCAACGAAGGTATCCTTCCAAACATTTGTTCACTATCTCGGTTTGTCCATCAGATTGAGGATGATAGGATGAGATATGAGCCAATTGAGTACCCAAAAAAGAAAATAATTTTGTCTAAAAATGTCCAGTGAAGATGGGATCTCTATCACTTACAATAATCTTTGGGTTTCCATGTATCTTTTGAACTGTCTCCATGAATGCAGTGGCAACTGCACTAGCTTTGAAGGGATAAGAGAGTGCACAAAAGTGTGTGTACTTGGTCAGTCTATCAACAATCACCATGATGACACTCTTTCCTTCAGACTTCGGTAACCCTGTGATGAAATCCATGGAAACATCCTCCTAGCGCTGACTTGGGATGGCTAATGGTTGTAAAAGAATTGGGGTCTTAATTGTTTCCACCTTATTTTGTTGGCAAACCAAACAATCTGCCACAAACCTTTGAACATCAGTTTTAAGGCCATCCCAAAAAAATTCCTTCTTGACCCTATGGTAGTTTTTAAAACTCTCGAGTGCCCTCCTACTGGAGAGGTGTGCAATTCCAATATTACCTTTTGTTTGAGTTGGGAGTTCTTACATAAATATAAGCGATATTTGTACCATAGTGAATCATTTTTCCATGTAAATGTATCTGATGCATTGGAATCCTACTGCAACCTTTGAATGAGAGTCCACACTTTTCCCTCATTCTTCCATTCATCCTTTGCTTCTATTATCCAATCTGGTTGGATGATCGAGATCACACAGAGAAAGGCCTCAACATCTTCATCCTTCCTTGAGAGTGCATCTACCACAACATTTTGCTTCCTGTTTTTTATAGACGATTTCAAAATCATAACCCAATATCTTGGTTACCCATTTTTGTTGTTCTTCTGAAGATAGTCTTTGTTCCAAGAAGTATTTAAGACTATCATGATCTGTTTTGACCTTGAAGTGCCTACCTATTAGGTAAG
>ML777702.1:450482-476918 GCA_009831015.1 Picea engelmannii | reverse complement strand
TGGCCAATCCATCATGGCCTTAATCTTGTTAGGGTCTACCTTGACACCTTCATGAGATACAATATGACCCAAATACTCTACCTCCTTCACTCCAAAGAAACATTTGGATGGTTTGGCATATAGTTGTTGCTCCTTTAGTAGTTCTAGCACCTTGTCAACATGTCGCACATGATCTTCCCAAGACTTGCTATAGATTAGTATATCATCAAAAAATACTAACACAAATTTTCGAAGGAAGGGATTGAAAATGGAATTCATCAACCCTTGGAATGTGGAAAGTGCATTTGTAAGGCCAAAAGGCATGACCAAAAATTCATAATGGCCTTAATGAGTTCGAAATGCTGTTTTTGGGATATCTTCTTCCTTTATTCTAATCTGATGATACCCTGAACGAAGATCCAACTTTGTGAAATAGATTGCTCCATGTAGTTCATCTAACAATTCATCAATGACGGGAATGGGAAACTTATCTTTAATAGTGATATTGATGAGCTCTCTATAATCTGGACACATACACCATGAGCCATCTTTCTTGATTACCATTATAGAAAGCCAAATTCTAGCCAAATTGTTACATACCAAATTTTTAGCCAAATTTTTGAATACCATGAGCCGTCTTTCTCAACACACAATAATCAAAATTTCACCAACTCTCTTCAACCATGCGCTCAATTTCACTCTTCTGAGCATAAGGGTATCTATATGGCCTGATGTTAGGAGGAACACTCCCAAGAATTAGGTGAATATCATGATGATGATTTCGAGTGGGTGAAAGACCTTTGGGAATATATTCAAATACTTTGGAATTCTTATCAATGATCCCTTGGAGATCTAGAGGAATAGACGGCTTAGATGTTTGAACATCTAGTGAGCATAGTTGTGCAATAACACCTTGATGCTCCTTTTTCAATAATTTTATCATGCCATTAGAGCTTATCACCTTACCGGGTTTCCCTGTGATACCTCTTAACTCAATTTCTTTTCCTTCCAATGAAAATTTCATGAAAAGTTCATGAAAAGTTCTTGAAAATTAAAAGCTATTGTTCCTAATGATTGTAACCATTGGATTCCTAGTACAACATCAGCACCACCCATGGGTATAACAATCATTGGACTATTCATTACATATAATATTGATCTTATTTCATTTTCCTGAGCAATTGATAGTTCCTCCATCTACAATCATTACTTGAAACTCTGGTGCTGGATATACAAAGCAATTGAGATCTTTGGCTAATTTATAGTGAATGAAATTATGAGTACTGCCAGAATCAATTAGGACTATTAACTTTTTATTTTTGATATATCCTTCGATCTTGAGGGTTTGAGGAGTGCTAATTCCAACCAATGCATTACACGATATCGTGGGAGTCAACTCTTTAGAAGAAATTGATTCTAGGTTTTCATCTTGAGATGGTTCTTGTTCTTGTTATTGTTCTTCTTCCTCTTCACAATCTATGTAGAATAATTTCTTCTCACCACACTTATGTACCTTACTGTATTTGCCGTCACAATTAAAGCATAAACCTTTTGCTTTTCTTTCCTCCAATTGTTGAGGTGTCAACCTTGTAGGTTGAGGTGTTTTAGAATAAGGAGCATTATTCTCTCTATAGATGTTAGGATTGGTCCTTCCTGTAGCCATAGCCATATTTTTACTTTCAACATTTCTTTCCACCCTAAATGCATTCTCCAATGATTTGGGTTCCCAAAGACGAAACTCATGTTGAATGTTATCTCTTAAAGTTCCCATGAATACATCAATCAAGTGCTCATATGGAATATCTGTTACCTTTATATTAAATATTTGGAAGTTCTCAATGTGCTTTGTAATTGAACCTTTTTGCTTGAGATTTATCAATTGGATAAAAAAGGTATTGCTCCTTGTATCCTCATAGTGTGCTATCATTTCTTCCGTGAAAATTTTCCAAGTGACGAGTGATTTGCGAGAACAAAGCCATCTATACCATAAAAATTGATTGGGTTCTAAATATAAAGAAGCAATTCGTACCTTTTGTGTATGTGGCACATTATGTAGATCAAATAATTGCTCCATCTGAAGTATCCATGTGATAGGGTCCTTGCCATCAAACTTTCTCATATTGATCTTAGGAACGTGGTTGGTATTCAACTCAAAGTTGGAGTTTCTCCATTCTTGATTCACCTTCCTTGTGTCCTCATCATGGATTTCATGGGATACATTTTCACTTTCAGGTGTCCTCTCTATTACGAGATTTTTCAATACTTCCAAGATCTCCTCTTTTAAACCATCCATCTTTGCCTCCAACTTAGCTTCCATCTCTTGTAGTTCATCTTTTGTTACCGTCTTCTTTTGTAAATCATTATGTCCCTATGCATTTATTCACTTTCATCAAGAGTCCAAGTTGGATTGTCTGGAGGCTTATTTGGTGTAGAAGTTCCCTTTTTTGGTGGCATGTTGGCCAAGTATCACTTTAAACCATGATTTTGAGGTGGTTTTGCTAGACAATCTTCCTTTTATTGTATCTCAAAAATTTCGGCCCTTTTGAGTATTAAATTTTCTTTTTTTTAGGTCTTTGATATTTCTTCTCTCCAATGCCATAGGTCTAATCAAAATTGGATGTGCCAAGTGGAATTTACAGTAACTTCCCCACAACTTGATGATTTTTGGCCTTTCTTGGAGATATCACTTGTATAGAGTGCCCCGCACAAAATGATTGATATAAATTTTGAAACTCATACCAAAAATACTTCAGACTGTCCACTATCCAATGCAACCAGTCTCACTCAATTTGGATACTCTAGGAATAAGTTACGATTGTTGTACTTGGAACACCTTCTTGAGAGTAGTCAATAGGACTAGTCAGATACCCTATCTTCCACAGGGTGTATATACAAATTAAATATGATCCAGAAGCTGAAATTTTTACCAAAGATACCTTACTAATTTCTTTGAATATCCTCCAAAGTTCAAGGTCTGAAACATTATAGAAATGTTTTTATAGAGAAAATTATGAAATGAATCAATTTAGGATGATTCCAGAACCCTATCTTGCATAGGATGTATCTCCGAAAGTATATGGCCTCAGGAGATGAAACGTTAACCCAACGTACCTTAATCCATCTACTAAATATTCTCCAAGTCATTCCTTCTGAAACGTTGTATAAAAAAAATTATAGAAAAAATGCCAAGGTGTCTCAGATGTAGCAACGAAACCCCAAGACCTTGAACTCTGATACCATATGTTAGGAACCAAATATCAATATAGCATAGAAAAAACTCAGAATAAGCAATCAACGCCTTGAAAAAGAGAGAAATTCAGATAATAAGCCTCTTCGAGGGGGCAACCTTCTTATGCCCACATAAATGTTCAATTCCAAGATGATTCAAAATGAAAATGTCTCCTTAGTATATATATGAGACTAGGAGGTATAATTACAACTAATGGAATAAAGTCGACATAAATAAAATAAAATTACTAATGTAATATGCCCCAATTAAGGGGTAATGAGCCACTATTTAGGGCTTAACAACTAGAGTGAAAACTCCCGAAGTCCGGAGTTAATCCAGACCGTTCATCAAAAGAGACACATGTCGGCATATTTGCTTGTTCAGGGTTTCAACATTCAAGAGAAACAAAGAGTGCTAAGGCGAAAAATCCTTAAGTCCCAAAGTTCGGAGTTCATCTGGATAGTTCATTAAAGAAGATACGTGTCATAAGATCAACTCATTCAGAGTTCGGTGTTCAAGAGATTTGAGGAATGAAAGTGTAAAATCTTCTGAAGCCCAAAGTCCCAAAGTGATGTGGCTTGCTGACATCACCCGAGATGACATGGACACAAAGGCTACATGCCATGTGGCAGTGAGTCATGTACTTTCAAATATTGAAATGGTAGTTAAAATGTGACATGTGTCATCCATCAGATTTGGCCACGTGTCCGCTTCTAGTATCCCACCATGTGGCACTCTTATTGAGCATGGTTAGTGGGGCCCCTGATGGTCACAGGGGACGCGTGGCGCCAAATCCTAAAGTCTAGAGACTTGACACTCCGAAAGAATTAGTTCATGATTGAGTGGGAGGAGGAAATTCCTGAAGTCCCATAGCACTGAAGTGACGTGATGTGATGATATCACTGGGGGTGACGTGGAAGTATTCAAAGATTCATAGTTCGAGAGTTTTGGGTGTGCAGATGTGAAATCATCCGAAGTCTCGGAGCCCTGAAGCTCCGAATTCCTAGAGACCCGAAGCTCCAAAATCCAGGAGCCCTGAAGTCCAGAAGTAGGGGATGTACTGTGGCATGATGATGTCACCTGGGTGACATGGATCTCCCCTAGGCATTCCATGTGTCACATGAATTTGTACTTTGACAGACCCTGTTGTACCAATAATGACCTAACACATGTCACTCGATGATAAGGCCATGTGTCGCCCCATGTTTCTGACATGTAACACCCAACTTAAGTAGTACTAAGTGGACCCTAGGCATTAGCCAATTCAGTACTCCGGGTGATTTGTGAAGAATTTATTTGGAAAGCCTTGAATCCCGGAGGGCTAGAGTTAATCTCGACTGTTGATTAGGAAATGATACTTGGCAATAGATGCATCAGTCCAGAGACTTGGTACTCCTGAAGGATTGAGAGTATGGACAGTTTGGAATTCCCGAAGCCGAAGTTCCATAGTAAATATAAGTCATTGGATGCTGGGAAGCCATGAACCATTGATCCACCCCACTTTGCGAGTTCACCAATTCAGAATTCCGGGAGATTTTTGTGATGTGCTTTGGAAACCGTTGAAGCCCAGAGTCCTAGAGCTCCTATCCACCATAGATCTGAACAAAGAATGTGGACCGTAGATCCACCGTTCTCTGTGAGTTCGCCAATTCAATGTTCTGTGGTGTTTGTGATGTGCGGGAAGGGAAACCTCTGAAGCTTCGGAGCCCCAAAGTTTCAAGGCTCTGGATAAGTTCCCAACTATTAGCACTTGGTCATAGCCATGGTCACATGCGAATTAAAGGATGAAGAAAAAGGGGCTAGCACCCGAAAATTGTTGCAAAACAGATCATGGCTTAGAGATAGAGACCTGTGGGGTTTTTTATCGACCAATACCTGTATAAAATGGATTCTGATATTCCTTTTGTTGAATCAGATTGGTTTATTTTATTCTGGAAACTTATTAAGTCCAATAACCTGACAAAATTCGGTTGAATACACATTTTGTAGAGTTAACAATTTTTAGAACTAACAAATTGTTACATAGTGCAGAGAAATAGAGGAGCCACATGATGCTTACAGTTCAAAGAATGAAGCTAGAGGAATGGATGTCCATTTGGTAATTGAAGGAACAAATTCCAATGGGCATGGAGAAGAAATAGATAGAGACGTGGGCATCATGAAAATCATTAAAAAATTGCAAAAAGATGTCCAAATTCACCAGGAAGATAACAAAAGGCTTAAGAAAGCCAAGCGACAACATGAAGACTTCAATAGGAAGTTAATGCAGAGCCTGGAAAGAATTGAAAAGAAGTTGGATAAGGAACATGGATCCAACAAATCAGGGAGCCACAAGTCCCCTGATGAGGAACAAAGAGGAAGAAGTGGTAGTAGACATCTCCAACACTCCCAAAGGAATTCCAAAGGGAGGCCGCAGAACAGTTCAAGTCCATCTCCTACCAGAAAGCATAAGAGTTCTGAAGTGGATGAACTGAAGGGTGAAATGAATAAGATCTAACCTCCTACTTTTTATGGAGAGCACTAGAAAGATGAAGAGGTTGAGACATGGCTACTTGGCATGAGGAAATATTTCCAATTACATAATTATTTCTCTCATGCAGAAGGAAGAATTGCAATCTATCGGTTGAAAGGAAATGCATCCATGTGTTGGGATCAAATTGTACAAGTGCAACACATCCGAGAGAAGGATGTTACATGGAAGGAATTCAAGAAACATTTTGAAAAGAAGTACTTAACCAAGAGATACTATGACAAAAAGATGAAATAATTATTTGAACATAAATTGGGTAGCATGACTATAGATGAATATCAAAGGAGATTTCTAGAGCTATTGAAGTACGTCCCTTTCATTAAGGATGAGACAGTCAAGGTCCAAAGATACCTGAGTGGGCTGCCATCTTTTATCAATGACAAAATCCAGGATGATGATCCTAAAACTATGGAAGAAACCATGAGGATGTTTATATGATCAACATAAGGGAAAGCCTACTTTCCAAAGAGATTGGGAAGACAAGAGGAGGTTTAAGAAGGAGCATAGGTAGAAAGGGAGAAATCCACCATTTTTCAGAAATAGTCCTCAAGGGAAACCAGTTTTGAGGGAGCCCAGGATGGCTGAAGTAGGTGGGCAAAGGCTAAGGCAGACACCTATGCAATGTTGGGGTTTTAATGTAGATCATAAGTATAAACATTTCTCTCACAAAAAGGACAATTTGAGATTTGTTCACAATGTTTAGCAAGCAAAAACAGTGGAGGACATGGGCATAAGAGTACCAAGGATCTATGCAGCCTTGGACAACAAGCAAGCTGAGTTTCAATCACACATGATTTAAGTCGAAGGTATGATCAATAACCACGCCTTTACTATTTTAATTGATTTGGGGGCTAGTCATAGATATATAGATCCTAAGGTAGTGGAAAGATTTCAATTACCAAGAATCAAAAATGGGGAATCTTGGCTGGTGAAACTAGCTATGGGAGCCAAGAGAAAGGTTGTTGGATGGTTAATTTATGTCTAGTGGTCATGAATGGACTGAGTACCAAGGAAGATTTGAATATATTTCCTTTGGGATCATGTGACTACCTAATTAGTATGGATTTGTTGGACCAACACTGTAACACCCTGTTTCCCCCAATTTGTAATTAATCATAAAATAGGAATTACCATGCTAAGGCATGAGGGCAATATAAATGTATTATTGATTGAGTTGCCAAATAACTGACTGTGGGGGTGAAGCCTTGAAAGTACTGGCCATGATATCACTAGAGGAATAATTTGAAAACTATAAGAGAGGGTTCATTATGACAAATAACCCCAAATTTCCCTTGATGAGGATGACAACCTCCTTTGGATCCCAAGGAGAGAAATCAGTTAATGAAGAAAGGACCAGTGGTTGAATTATCAACCACCCCCATGAATGGAAAAATGGGCTGTCAACCTTAAGTACCGTAGTGACCTGCAGACCTAAGCTTCCTTCTGACAGAAGGAACAAGATAGGTCAGAAAAAACCTTCCAGGGTAAGGGGGATATACAAGGGAGAAGAGACATGGGACAGGAGAGCGTAAGCTTGTAAGGGAGATACTCTAGCGGAATCACGAACGAAAGGCTGTGAGCTTGATGTGGAAGAGCATCTAAGAAACCTTGTCGAGGCCATAACCGAAAGAGAAAGCTATGAGTTGCAGAGAACAAGACCTTAGCAGAAGCTGGGACAGAGACATAGCTCCTGAGAACTATGAGAACTCCCTGGTGATATCATGGCTTGGCACGGGGGTGGCCAGAGTGATAAGAATGAATGCCTCTGAGCCTATGGTCGGGTGGAAGGACGAACACCCACAGTCAGTTGGTTGGCGACAACCTGTAATAGATAAGAGATTTCCTACCTTGTGTAATTTAGTCGTAACTGCGTATGAATTGGTTATACTGCGTATGTTTAAGGAATTGTACATATTTCTTAATGGATATATTGTATCCCCCTTAATTATGCTTGATTGTATAACTAGTCTAGTAAGAAATTATATGGTTAGGAGATGATTTTATACTCGTAAATGCTTGTGTCCTGTGGAGGCATAAGCCAGAGTCATGAACTATGTGTTCGTCGACCCTGGACACAGTTTCATGTACGCATGCCAACCCTCCTAATTGTTTAGAGTCCTTGGAGGATGAAGTTTGTTAAGCTCAGGAGAGGTAGTGTAGAATGAAATAGGCTCTCTGCGAAGCAAACTGAACCTAGAACTCCCTAAATCCTAGACAAGCTCAGGAAGGATCTCACCATTGTGTGCAAGAACCCTGCATGGAGTGCAGAGGTTGAGAAAACCTTTGGAGGTTTCAGAGAATATGAAAGCTCAGGAGTGATAGAGATCATGATCAAAATCAGACTTGAATTGTTAGTTCAATTCGAGGAAATAGAGGTGAGGATTTCCCCAAAGTCCTGAAAGGAAAATCGCCGATTCACAGGGGAAAATTTGGACCGTTGGAGCCTACGTCCAGATAGTCAGATAAGAGTGCACAAGAGAATAGATCTGAACCATCAGATTGAGTGCGGGGGACCGATAGCAGTCGGATCCAGAAAAGGCACACGAGGTTTAACCTGGTGCATGCAGGGGAGAGAGGACTTGTCAAAGTCCTGAAAGCATCGAGATCGTCCATCCCAGAGGACGCGTGTCAAAGATCCACATCCATCAGGGATTTGGCACCGGGGAAACAGGAGTGAAGACTCTCCCAAATTCTCGAAAAGGAGAAAGCCAGGATTTGATCGTGACCATTGATCATCCCAAAAATATCACAATTGTTTATCATGGCTAAATGTCGCAGTCGTCCATCAGAGGGACACGTGGCTGCCGGTCGGTGTTTCGACACCGGGAAATCATAGGAAAAGGCTTCCCCAACATCTTGATGGGGGATCATCGACAATGAATCGTGACTGTCAGGTCATGACAGATCTAGACCATCCATTTGTAGAGGACACATGGCAAGAGTTAGGAATTTCGCTGACTCGCCGCTGAAAGAAGTCAATGGAAGGAGTTCTTAGAACTCGCGAGTCGCGAAATCATGACTTGATCCTAGTCGTTGGTTTAAGAGAGATCACAACCATTAGATCATGGGGCTTGTGGGTCGTCGATCTAACCTATATCTGGACTATCCATCGGAGGAGACGCGTGGTGAACGGTCAGAGTTCGGGGAAAGCTTCGAAATCCCGTGGGCCATTAGATCTCGTAGAACAGTGAAGGGGTTAAGATTGAGTGTCTTTCAACACCCTTAATCTCATGAGGGATAGTGACCGTCAGATCCAGATCAACAAGGGTTGTTGATCTCATACATGAATTCCCATATTGAAATTCGGGGATTGGAGTGACAAGATATTTGGAGTCGCTGCATCGTGAACTCCCGGTTCACGAAACTCCGAAAAGATCTGGACCATTGGATCCAAATCATTGAGGATCGTTGGATCTTGTACAAGAACTCGCATATCCGAGTTTGGGGAATTGAGTGACCAGTGGTTTGGGTCGCTGCATTTCGAACTCTCCGTTACCGAAATCTCGATTCGTCTAGGACCATCAGATCAGGGGGAGATTCGCAGCCATCGATCTCATAGAAGGTAAGATTTTGGGTTTCGGGGTTTGAAGAGTCAAAATATTTGACTCTCTTGCATCACTGAGTCGCGAAACGCGAAAGGTGCCTCTTGGCTTGGCTTATGGTCATAACCAACGATCACATGGAGGTGGATAAGGGTAGAGCTAGCCTGCGCTAGGCCCCCGTAAAAATTTGTGGATTCTATCCCTTGAGGAAGAGAGAAAAATTTATTTTTTCCGTAGTGGGTATGTGACAAACACAGGGCCATATTAGACTATCATAACAAGGCATTCACTTGCCTGGATGAGGAAGGAAATAAGAGAGCAGTCCAAGGGATTCCTAGGGAAATTACTGTCCGAGAAATATTAGCAATGCAGCTAAATAAGTGTTATAGGAAGGAATGCCAAATATTTGTAGCCCATATGGATGAAGCACCTAAGGATAAGGTGCCAAAATTGGAGGATCATGCAGTCCTGAAATATTTTGAAGATGTGTTCAAGGAGATACTAGGACTACCCCCAAAGAGAGATATTGATTTCTCTATAAATTTGATGCCTGGAGTAACTCCAATATCAAACACTCCCTACCGAATGAGCACACCATAACTGAAAGAACTGCAAATGCAGCTTGAAGAAATTATAAAGAAGGGGTGCATATGCCCACGTGTGTCACCTTCGGGTGCCCCAATGTTATTTGTGAAGAAGAAATATGGGATCCTAAGATTGTGCATTGGCTTCAGGCAGTTAAATAAAGTAACTATAAAGAACAAGTATCCTCTACCAAGGATTGATGATCTCTTCGATCAGTTGAAGGATGCAAGGATATTTTCAAAGATAGATCTCAGGTCATGATACCATCCGGTAAGGATTAAAGATGAAAACATCAGAAAGACCTCCTTCATGACAAGGTATGGTCATTATGAGTTCAGAGTGGTGCCATTTGGGTTATCAAATGCACCCATTGTTTTCATGTGTTTAATGAATGGTGTTTTCCGAGAATATTTAGACAAGTTTGTCATTGTCTTTTTGGATGACATCCTTGTATATTCCAAGACAAAGGAAGAGCACGAGAAACACTTGAGGATGGTGTTACAGGTGATAAGAGAGAACCATCTGTTTGCTAAGTTGAGAAAGTGCTCATTTTTCCAAAATCGGATCCACTATTTGGGACATATAATATACGAGGAGGGAATAAAAATAGACCTTGAAAAGATTGAAGACGTTAAAGGGTGGGAAACACCTAAGAATGTGACATAAGTCATATCCTTCATGGTTCTAGATGGCTACTACAAGATATTCATTGCAGGAATTTCGAGGATTGCTCACCCAATCACTTACTTGCAAAGAAAAGGGGTAAAGTTTCAATGAATAGAAGAATGTGAAAAGAGCTTCCAACAATTGAAGAAGTTGTTAACTAGTGCTCCAATTATGAAGATTGCAGATCCGGATGAAGAATTCGTGGTTTTCATAGATGCATGCAAAGAAGGACTAGGTGGAGTCCTCAGTCAAAATGGGTTTGTGATATGTTTTGTATCCAGGAAATTGAAAGAGCATGAAAGGCTCTACACCACTCACCATTTGGAGTTGGCATCCATAGTACACACTTTAAAGAAATGGAGACACTACATCATGGGAAAGAATTTTGAGCTAAGGACAGACCATAACGGTCTGAAATATTTGTTTGATCAATCTACTTTAAATTCCAGGCAAAGCAGATTGTTGGGATTCCTCTATGAATATGACTTTGATATCAAGCACATCAAAGGAAATGCGAACAAACTGGTTGATGCACTCAGTAGGAGAATGCATGAACTACATGCTACAACCATCAACATGTATCAAACCGAACTTAAAGAAAAAAATTTGGAAGCTGCAAAAGAAGATACACAATACATGGAAATGGTAACAAGGTTACAACAAGGTAAGATGCTATAGAAAATAGAAGATTATAGAGTATAAGTTGAGGGGATACTCCTGTACATAAACATAATTTATGTACCTAGTTCTCACGAATTGAGGAGTATGATCTTGAAAGAGATGCATATTGTTCCTTATGTTGGGCATCCTATTACTATTGGCCTGGCATGAAGAAAGAAATTGCAGAGTACATCACCAGCTGTATGGAGTGTCAGACGGTCAAAGCCGAGCATAGACACCCAACTGGGTTTCTACAACCATTACCCATCCCTAAGTGGAAGTGGGAAGTGGTGACAATGGATTTCATCATAGGATTACCCAGAACAAACAAGCAACATGATTCCATCATGGTGGTGGTGGATAAGCTTACAAAGGATGCCCATTTTATTCCACTAAAAACTACTCACACGACAACTAATGTTGCTGACATTTATATGAGGGAAATAAAAGGATTTCATGGTATTCCCAAGACAATTGTGTTTGACAGAGACCCAAATTTTACCTCAAAGTTTTTGAGAGGATTATTCAAGGGGTTCAGAAGAAACCTGAACTTCAACACAACCTACCATCCTGAGTTTGATAGACAAACAAAAAGAGTAAATCAAGTGATAGAAGATATGTTAAAAATTTATGTGATGGACAAACCCTCTTGATCCAAGTGGATATCGATGGCCACCCACCTTTTCCAACTGGCTCAAAATAGTTTTCTGGCAATTTTGGTAATTTACTATTTTTGGCAGTTTTTAACTTTCGGAGCTGTTTTGAGGCCCTAAACAACTTTTTTTTGGGAAAAAAGGTTTGAAATATAGAAGTTCCTTTGATATTGCACATAAAATTAATCTCCTCAACGATACCTTTCCAATGGGCTATCATACACCTAAAACAAAGATCGTATGCAAAAGTTACGACCCCAAGAAGTTGTTGTACTAACTTACCCAAACGGGGCCCACATGACTTTTGGCGCTTCATCTCCTAGAGTTAGGTTTTTGGATGTCTAGGGTTTTTGACATTAGTGCTTATTGTAAAAAGGCCTTCAGAGCCTCATTATAATCATCTTCTTGTGAATGCGAGTAGCTGTCACATCTCTTCTTAGAGATAAGCTACCACCATTCTAGCGAGTCTTTCACTTTGTATTTTTACAGTCTCTGTACATTTATTTCATTATTAGAAATCGTGTATTACTATATATCTGTGTTTATGGTGGCATATCTGATACATTTGTGTTATATTATTGGATATCTACGATATCTATGTGCATTTCTTTATTATATCTCCGCTCTCATTTCGTGCTGAAAATAATCTAGATCACCTCCGGATGGGAAGACTACCTACACTTGGTAGAGTTTGCTTACAACAATGGGTATCAAGCATCACTGAAGATAAGCCCATTTGAGGCACTTCATGGAAGAAAGTGCAACACACCTATCAGCTGGGACAACCTAGCTGATAAAGAAATAATTAGGCCAATTTTTCTCACGGAAATGGACGAGAAATTGTTAAAAATAAAGTAGAATTTGAAGGCTGCCCAAGGTAGGCAGAAAAGCTATTCTGACAAAGGAAGAACCCACATGGAGTTTAAAGTGGGTGATCATGTTTTATTGAAGGTGAAAGCCAACAGAAGTTCCCTGAAGCTAGGGAACCGTTCCAAGTTGGTAGCTAGATATTGTGGACCGTTTAAAATTCTAGAAAGAATTGGACTAATAGCTTATATGCTTGCATTGTCTGCATGGATGACTATTCATAATGTATTTCATGTCTCCTTGCTCAATAAATATATACCTAATGCTAATCATGTGATTGATTGGAATGTGATTCAGGTGGAGCAAGAAGACACTTTACAAGTGCACCCGGTGCACATACTGAATAAGAAGAGAAATCAGCTCTGGAATCGAGCCATAGTGCTTGTAAAGGTCTAGTGGACTTGGTACGGTCCTGAGGACGCAACATGGGAGCATGAAGATGCTATGCGGGAAAAATACCTGCATCTTTTTGAAGATTTTAAAAATCTTGTTGATGTTGTGTAAACGATTTGCACCAAGGACTATGCAAAAATAAGGGGAGGGGATTGTAATATCCCAAGGCCGAGCCCTGGTTGAAACTATGAATTGTCACGTGTTTTGTAGGCTGGTGAGCCAAGTGTTATAAGCAAGGAAGCTTATGTGCTTATTAGGTCAGAGAACCTAGACATTAAAGGCTAGGAGCCTATTTTGTACATGTAAATATTCATATTATTAATATAAAAACATCGTTGTGTGTAGACTGACCACAAAGAAACAGTATGGGGGAGTAAGCTCCACTAGGTTGGGTAAGGGAAGGGGGATGAGAGGCTAGGAAAAATGGGCTAAGATTGAGGGCTTAACCCAAGGGAATATTATAATGTATTTCTTGAAAATACTAAAGTGGGGAAATAAACCCCATCATCCTAAGTTCCATTGGGGAAATGAACAAACTCCAAGTGGAGAGGGATGAGCTCCCAGGAGAGTCGTGTGTCAACCTGGGCGCATGTAGCTTTATGGGGGGGAATCCATCGTTGTGGGGGTTTGCTCTCCATTCTTTCCATCCTCCCCATGCATTCTCCCTAGGCACTCACATAGGAACGCATAGAGCCATACCTCGAGGGTTGACCTCGGAAAACCTGCACACACCTCTAAGCACTCACGCACACACCTATGGAACCTACAAACATTGATCCATATCCTTTTCATTTCCGAAACGACCAACATACTTGTACCTTAGCTGAATTCTGAAGAGGTGTCACCAGATCCTACTTCTGTTTATTTGAGAGCATGAGTGAAGAAGCGGGTCGCCAGGCCCGTGGATAGAAGAAGTAGGTTGTCAGGCCTGTGAGCAACTCTCTCCAAGTGAGAGAGTGTGTTGAGGAAGTGAGTTCTCTTGGAGGGAGTCCAATAGAAGCTACAGAGCTCTGAGAATTCCTGATCCGACTTGTTGTTGAAGCCCTGAAAAGGGAGGTGAAGCAACCGATGGACTGTGGGACAATGAAGGTGTATACTCCTAGGGTGGGACATGCATGTGGGGGATGAGAGTCTGTGAGCTATGGGCGTAAGTGGCTCCTTAGAGGAAATCCTTCCTGTCATATTGTGCAACTTCCTATTGTCCCTGCCTAGCCTAGGAATCCCTTCCCCGGTGGAGTTTAGTCCCAGCTCGGGGGTGACCCATTGATGAGAGTGATGAACAATGTAGTCTAAGGCTGGGAGGTCCGTGTTAGGTATGCACATAGTTGGTGTACTTCAATTAAGAGATAAGTATCATTTATGTGCTTAATGGTTAAGTGATGTATTTTAGTGCATGCCTGTGATTCTTGTAATATATCATGTGTTTTGTTGCATGTATGTTTCCATATTATCTATTTTATTTCTTGTTAAGTTTATATGTGTTTTATTCCACAAAAGAGCTCGAGATCGCATGTGTCTGAGGTAGCGTTACCCAACAGAGGTTGATAGCCGGGGACATTACAACACCTGAACTTGTGCATCAAACCACGCTAACCCAAACAAATTCTCAAAGATGTTATACAACTTGTCAAATTTAGGTTTGGAAAGGGTCTCAAAATGTCCTATTGGGCCAATAACCCCTAGGTTTAGGGTGTTTCCTAGGTGGAACCAATCCTAATCACGTGTGCATGTGATATGATGTGGGGTAAACTCTTGTGCATGGGGTTCATGACATACAAGGGTTTGTATTGTCTTACCTATGGGTTCCTTTGTAGAGGGTGAGCGATCCTTTGTCCATGATGCAAATCTTTCCAAGCACACTTATTTCCATTTTCTAAATATTTTTCCTTTTATGTTTCAAGGAACTAGGTGGAGGCCATTGTCCTGGCTTGGTGTCTAGGTATGCCAATGTCATTCACAAATACTTTGCGGAAATGAGAAGGTTGGCTCATGATGAGATCCCCTTTTCCTTAGTCATGCAACTGAGAGCCACTACCCTGGTTTGGTGACCAGATGATGGTAACGTCATGCCGCTAAGCACCCATGATCATGATAGGCCGACTCATGATGAGACCTCCTATCCCCTAACAAACACCCCGAGTGATTATTTTTGCATGTCCCCCATTTATTATGGAGAAGTGTTTGACTGCTTTCTCGGGGATCCTTGGGTGAAACATCTCAAAGGTGAATGATATGATTTTGTCTTTTCCCTGCTACTTTTACCCTTTGGGCCTTTAGCCCCTTCTTTCCATGAGGTAAGGTACAATCCCTTCTTGGGTTAGTGCACTCGAAAGTCCCAAAAGGTGAGGAGGTGAAAAGGATAGAGCATGGAAAGTGACAAGTATGGTGATGGACGAACGATGACTCTTCAAGGAACCATCCAGTGGAAACCTATTCCTAAGGGAAACCAATTTACTAGGGCACCATGTCACCCTCCACAAGTTTAAACAATGCAAGGAGCATAAATTCCAAGAAAACGTTTTAAAATCAAGAAAGAT
Organism: Picea engelmannii; assembly: GCA_009831015.1. Lineage (NCBI taxonomy): Eukaryota > Viridiplantae > Streptophyta > Pinopsida > Pinales > Pinaceae > Picea > Picea engelmannii. The sequence continues at coordinate 461,277 of ML777702.1, read as the reverse complement.
TCATTGCAACATATTCAAGTGCTTCAAATATCGAAGTGATACATACCATGATACCTGGACTCATTACCTCATGGAGCAAGATCCACTATCTTTTGGGACTAGGCCAGTGTGGTGGAAGTTGTTGCTGGTGATATGTAGGATGCATAGAAGATAAAAAGAGGGGCCCTCCAGGGCTATGGTCTGTCCATGTGGCTCTCGACACTCCATGTCTACAACTTGTTGGCCTCGAGACGCGATCTCCTTAGTTACCCCTAGGTTGGGGGTAACAATGGGTATCCCAACTATTCACCTTAGTAACCAACTTTTCTTCATTAACAAGGAATTCACCCAACGACAAGGGAAGCATGGTTTATATGGATTCAACTGTGATAGACAAGATTTCTCTAGATCCATATGAAAAGATCAGGAAACAATTAAGAGGGTTATATGAATTTGCACAAACCTCTATGAAATCAAGTGAATAGAAAGTGGCGGGAACCCTGGGCTAAGCTAATTGGCTAGAGCAAGTTAAAAACTAGTAAAAAACAATGCAGACAAGGTCCCTAGTTAACTCACATAATTTCCTAGACATATCACTAAAATGCATGCATCATAAATGTCCTATCTAAAATCAATTAAAGCCTTTGAATTTGCTAAAGATTTCTTAAACAAACCAATAATAGCCAAAGGTTTATTTGTTGTAACCATTTTCTTTTAAAATTTTGAGTTAATCTTCTAAACTAATAGAATCAAGCACTTGGTGAACGTACCCATTTGAGCAAAAGTTGCAACATACCTAAGTATGTTCTTCACCAAGCCAGTGACTTTCTCTAAGTGATCATGAGTAAAATAATGAAGAAAAAAGTGAATAACCTCTTTTTCTATAATTAATCCTTAATAAAATGCTACCTCACCTACAACATGTAGTAAATATTGCATTAATTAGCAAGTCCCTTGAAATGTTCATAGTATTAATTATAATAAATAATATTGCATTAATTAGCAAGTCCCTTGAAATGTTCATAGTATTAATTATAATAAATGATGAGAAATAAATGCCAAAATGTTGTTGAGAGTGCCCTAGAACACAAAACCAATAGTATTCCAAAGCGGTTTCAAAGCTCGTAAAGTGATTTTCAAAACCATTGTCTTATGTTTTGAAAGGTTTTCATCATACACGTGTCAACCCATGGATATTTTTGAGGGAGTGTTAGTGATTTTCAAAGCCATTGTCTTATGCTCCGAAAGGTTTTCATCATACACGTGTCAACCCATGGATGATTTTGGAGGAAGTCTTCTTGTTATCTATCAGACACGTGTCCCTCTAAAATGCATTGTAATCGTTTGATCATCACATGTCTCCACTACCTTTTGTTACTTATTTCATGCCCATGTGCTATTGTTTCGTTTTCATTGTCGTTGCTTTTTTCAACTTGTGAATTTCACCATGAAATCAAAAGCCACAAATTCAAATAATCCCACTGTGAACAAAAACAACCACCCAAACAAAAGTGTATAGAGGTGCAAGTCCCCAACATTGCCTAGAAAGCAAGAGGATTTTGCACCCACCTTGGCCCTGCTCATTGAGAATCAAGTTTCTACTAAAATGAAGTTTGATGTGCTTTTGATGGAAATGGTTAGTTTAAAGGATAAGTTGTTGCATGACAAAGTCATCCCATGGGTAGTCATTATGCAAAATCACCCATTTATTTGAACGATTAGGAGCAAAGTCACCCGCTACATTTTTTAGTATTTTGTAACCATATATGGTTACATCCATATATGGATGTCATCAAGAGGAGAGCCTCTCTCCTTTATAGTGTTTCTTACTATAAGGAACCAAAAGCCATTTTTTTGTATGTTCACAAATTTAGTTTAAAATTCCAATATTTTAGATTGTCTTTCATATTTTTTTTACATTTATATTCACAAATTTAGTTTAAGATTTAGTTCAAGATTCAAGTATTTTATGTTGTCTTTTATATTCTTTTGTACATTTTTTTGTTTGTTTGTTAATTTGTGCGGAACCTGTTGGGTACGCGATTAACCTGTGGCTTGAGAAATCGCGACTCGGGGGCATTTAAGTCGTCAAAATCACCCGGGGATCGCACCCGGCCTGAGCCACACCAACCCTTAGTATGGTTGGATTTTTTGTCCCCGCAGGTTTCGAACCGGTGACTTTAACATCACGGAGTGACTTAACAACACACTCCATCACCGACTGTCCTACACCTCGGGGACATATTCTTTTGTACATTACTTTTAGTTCAAGATTCCAATATTTTATGTTGTCTTTCATATTTTTTTTACATTACTTTTAATATATTGTGCATTAATGTGAATAGGATGTTCCTTTCAATCTTCATATTATTGTCTCACTTTCCCTGACTTCTATTTTGGTTTTCTTTGCATTCCATTTCAACACATCTTCCTTTTTTAAAAATGGGTTACAATTTTTAATGAAATAAATATTTTATTATTCTTTATCAAATTTCATACAAGATCATATAATGTATGGTTATGTAAATGTATTTTTATTTAAAAATATCAACGAAACACTATATATTTAAGCTTGGAATTCAATTATTTAAATACTCAAAATAAATATATTTGAACAAATATGCTTCTTAAATCAACAAATCTTAACTGTGTGTGATATATGATGTTATATGATATTTTGTGGATAAAAAATTTAATTTGAATAAGATTTGAATTGTAATAAAAACTACCTAATTCTTATTCTTATTCTAATCTTACATCTTGCTTGTAAGATATAATCTCTATTGCATACTTACAACCATTTTAAAATGTAGAGACAAAATAATATATTTCATTAATAACTTGATTTATGATATAAGATTAAAATCGTTATTTAAGGACATATTTTATCTTGGAGATTTTAAATTTTTTAATCTCTATTGCATACTTACAACCATTTTAAAATGTAGAGACAAAATAATATATTTCATTAATAACTTGATTTATGATATAAGATTAAAATCGTTATTTAAGGACATATTTTATTTTGGAGATTTTAAATTTTTTATCCATACAAGTATGTTTTCATGTCAGCTTAGTCTTTCATCTCTACATTTCTCTATTTTATAGTTGAATTTCCTTTCCCATTTTTTGAGTGTTTTTTTTTGACATTTTGATGGAAAACAAAAACTCTTAAGGATTTGTAGGATGTTATTTGTTAATAAAATCAAACTAACTATGCATGGGTAATTTTAGTTACCCCTTAGAATTTTAGTCCTTTCAATAAGGTTTTCCTCCTTCATAATAATTATATTATAACAATCAATAACTTATGACGCTCTATTTGCCAGGGTTAAAGTGCTACTTTAAATTTGAGACTTCTGCAAGTGTATATTAAAAAAAGAAAAGAATAATGCTACTAGATTTTGTGAATACATTCTATGCCTTTTTGAATCCATAATTAATCATAAGCATCATATTGTGTAATATACAAGAGCTAGTTAATGAGTTTACATAGATAATTGTAGTATAGTTGGCTCCAAATTTTTCTTTCATGTATACACATTATCTTTTTTTTTTTTTTTTATCATAGAAAAACTATTGTATGCCTAAACTACTTATCAATTCAAATTCATGCATTATCCATAAAAATGTAAATGATGGATATGTACATTGAAGTGTGTCTGTGAAGTTAAGTAAACCAAAAAATGTTTTAAGTACTGCTCATTTATGAACATCTTGATACTTTCCCCTTGTAGATCATGAGGGAGAATCAATTGTGTCCTTCCACTGCCTCAATAATATAAGGTCCCAGTGACAAATTTTCAAATTTACCATGTTTGTTTGGATCCTCTCTTCTTTTATCCCATTTTAATAATAGGCCATCAGGAAGGAAAGTTCTATCATTTGTTTTCTTCTCAAACAAGGATTTCATCTTTTCTTGATATGCAAGTAACCTTTTAGCAACCTACTCTGTTGTTTTTTAAATGTGAATCAAATCATTAATTCTATGTTGCATGTGTTTTGGCTCCTCCTAAATCTCCTATACTATCTTCATTACCGATACTCTTAAATGAATAGGTAAGATAGCTTCAACTCCATATGCCAACTGAAAAGGTGATGTCCTAGTTGATCACTTGGTGCTAACCTTATCTTCTCATAAAGCATAATTTAGCTACTAATCCCAACTTCTTTTATTTGAATTTAACATATTTTTAATGATCTTTGTCATATTTTTGTTTGAGGATTCAACTACATCATTTCCTTGAGGATAATAGGCAATGGAATGTCCAATTATAATATTATTATCTTGGCATAATGTAATCCTAGAGGTTGAATTAAATGCCTTTGTATTATCAATGATTAATTTTCATGGACATCTAAAGTGGGAAAACATATTTTCTTCTAAAAACTTGATCACCAACTTCTATGTAGTATTCTTTATAGGAACCACCTCCACCCATTTTGTAAAATAGTTAGTAGTTGTCATTGTCCATCAATCTTGACTACTAGAGGGAGGGCACATTTCTCTAATAAAGTCCAATCCTCGCTGTTGAAATGAGGCTTGCACTTTGATTCGTTTCAAAGGCATGGGAGCCAAATTTTGTTTTCTTGCAAACATATAACATTTAATACAGACATGTTGGCAGCTCCACACATTTTCTTTTTTACCTTTTAAAATCAACTAAGAAAAATCCTTGTGGCTACCTACGCTTTGTCGTAAGTATTGTTGTTTGAAGGTAAATTGTCGGCTATAAGAGGATTGTGTCAATTTTTCTTTTTCTTTCGTTTTCATGCTTCATTCATGACTGAAAGCATGAATGAAGCATTACGATTGTGATGCAAAAAGTATCTAAGGTTTATGTCTCAAGAAGGGTTGATTTTCTTACAAGTCTTTTGATGAGTATTGATTACTTTGAAGTCTACCATATATCAATAAAACTTTTGTTGATCATTCGATTATGAGATATACCTTGAGTTTTTGTTAATACACCAAGAATTGATTGCAACTAGACTACGTTTACATTTTGTTATGATTCTTGGGAGACCTTTTCTTGTCATTATGCTTTGGTTTGCAAAAAATCTCTTCTCCTAACCTTATAAAATCAACTCCACCCTTCACACAATGATGAAATTTGAATGCATCCGGTCATACTCTGTACTCTGTTGGAGGTGGTAGTCTGAAATCGACAGATCCATCATTTCAAGTTAAGTCTTGGGCTTTGTTCTGTACTCTTGGAAATTCATTAGAAAAACACCCAATTTTCATATGAAACCCCTCATTCCTTCATTTAATCACGTGAGGGTATTGTTCCTTTGGTTCTTGCCCTGGTCTCTTCTGTTTTTGAAACCCTCCATGCTTACAGTGATCTCTGTCTTCCTTCGTGAATATTGGTCTGAATACATATGGCCCCCGTCGTCCGTGTCGAACCAAATGGCTCAAAAACCCTACTTTTGTATGACGACGCAAGTGAAGACCTTAAGAGTCAAGGCTGGCTTGAGTTTCTCAAGAAATTTCAAGGTTACAACTTGCAAACAACCCAAGAGTTTTCTCTCTATTTTGATGGCTGCTGAGCCAAAGTAGGTGATGTTCAAATCGAAATCACTGAGGAATTTTTGAGCCAGGCAACAGGTCTTCCACTTAACGGGAAAAAATGGTTTAAGAATTCCAAATTGGAGGAGGTGCCCCGGAGTTTGTTCTTTACCTCTCGGAAAATATAGTGCTGTGATAAAGGTATGCCTATATCTCTGTTAAAGACTAGGTGGCACAGTTTATTGGCAATCTTAAGACAGTTAGTTATATGTGAGGGTCGCTTCGACCTCATTTTTCTTTACCACATAAGATTGTTAATGAATTTCATTGGTTTCTAGTTGAACATGCCATTCTATTTATTGAGAAGTTTATATAAAATGGCCAAGAGGTATAAAAGGCAGTGTTTGAATTCCAGTTTATTCCACCATGAGTTGATTAGGATATTGTTAGTCCATCATTTGAAGTTGTAGGGAAACGATTGGGATACTTTCCTATCTCACAATGGCTTTGTAACATCCAACCCTGCAGAGGTTCCTGTGGTTGATAAGCCTATGCTTGAAAAACCCCCTATCCCTTCCAGTGACAGACATATTTTATTATCCAAAGAACTCTGTGATAGGGCCATGCTTGATGAGCCTATGTTCGAGAAGTAGGATGTTGATCCTAGGATCATCAAATATCCTAAACGTGAGAATGATGTGTTCCCTAATACCATGGAAAAGAATGACAATAAACGCTCACACAAACTGTCAAGGAAGAATCCAGACTTAGGGTTTTTTAACAAAAGAGCTGGGAGATTGATCTCAAGGAGTTTACAGAATAAAACGAGATCTCATGTGAGCTCGATCAAAGCGATCGAGGTCCATGAGAGCTTCGATTCTAAGATCGAAAAGTTCTTGGAGGAGGAATATCCAACTTACCATAAGTCGATTCCCAATCAGACCTACGATTTTGTAGATAATCTGCCACCATGCCTGAAACATAACGGAAATTTTCCAAGGATCAAACTCAGCCAAAAGCCCAAAATAGACAGTGGAAGCGTTTTGACGCACAATCATATGTCTTCTCAATCAACTGTTCCAGATCCATGGTGTGAAGTGTGTTTATTTTGGATAGACAAGTATTACAAAGATGTCCCCTCCCTTCAAGCATAGATCAAGACCCTCACAAATTAGTTTGACTCATTAACAAGTGAAAACCATAGAATCAAGTTCAGTGCACAAAGGCAAGGGAAGCGCTTGAAAATAAATGGAAATATAATAATAAAAAATGTTGAGTGTGTCAAAGCAGTGATTAACTCTAAAGCCTTATGATTCAAATTTAACATTCAGTTGTAAGGTAAAGATTTTTTTTTATCTTAGTTGTGTTTTTATTTATTTATTTACTATTAATATAGATTCAATTAGATTTCTATTGTTTAAAATAAAACTAGCTATAGAATCAACAAATTCTGTAGCTAGTCTGTTCTCATTCGAAATTTTGGAAAATATTGGTTAAATTAATATCTAAATTTCTTTATTTCATTTTTCCTTTCAGGATATCGTGCATCTTGTGGTGATCTAATGAGATGGAGCATTTCTAGGGTTATTATCCATTTCTTTGGCTCATTTTTGTAAACAGAAACAAACCTTTTATAATCTTAAGAGATACAGTTTGATATTGAGTGGTTTTATTACCCTCTATTTTTGTAATTAGTAAATCATCCTGGGATTCGATTCTATCTTAGAAGACAGGATGCTTAGTTTGCTTGAACTCTTTAAATACTTCAGATTTTTGTAATGAAGACATCTTTGCTGGGAGTAAGAGATGGATGGGTGACTTCAGAACTTAATGAAATAACATTTTACACATTTTGGCTTTAGCCTTTTGTTTTTAATGTTATCTTTTATGTTTTGTTATGTCCTGATACATGTATATATATGATATCTTTAGATTAAATGATCTGTGATGTGCAATATATTATATTATAAATACCATCAACAATTTGTTCCTCAAATTATAAATGCTGTGATTATGTTTTTCAGTTAAAATGATAGGGTTTATCTTTCAATTTTGATTGAAAAACGAAATGTACAGATTACTTTGAGATTTATCTTATAGTAATTATGTATAATCATGAAATCATAGATTTATGTTGGTGTCTCCGCTTCAGTCATTAACACCCAAACTGCCAACAAATCATTCTGAATTTATTTAGAACAGTCTTAAGGTTCTTTGCAGGTTTCCCTCTTGGACATGTTACTTGGATGTTCTCAAATCATGAAGATGCTTGGATACACATCACTAATTCACTAGCAAGTTAGTTCATTTACATTTTTCTGTTATTCGTTTACCACTAAAATTTGAATGTGTGGTTTGGATTTCGACTATCCACACTTTTTGTTTCATAGTGTTCTCTTTTTATTAGTTTAAGATTTATAAAGAAGAAACCAAAAATATTTTTATTTGCTTTCTTTATCTGCTTCTTCAAAGCAGTCATTTTTCACATTGATTTTCGTAAGTTTAGATTAAAACTTGCAGTGTGTATATCATGTACATAAAAAGGATAAGTATATCTGCTATTTAAATATACCTACAATAGTTATGCCATATATATATATATATATATATAGTAATTAGTAATTAGTTATTTATTTCATTTCTTTTATTTGTTTCTTTAGGACTCTTAGATTGGCTAATGGAGCCATTAAACCCGTCAAAACGAGTTACACCAAACGGCTTGGGTTATTTAGACAACCTCGGACCGGAATTGTTCTTCCAATTGATGGACGATCATTTTCGCTCTTCAACAAATGGCGCTAGAAGGAGGGTTTGGATACAATTGATGGCACTTGGAAGTCGAAAGACTCCTCCCTCACACACTCTCTTCCCTATAGTAACACAAAGTCACTCTGACAACAACGTTACTTCTCAAACAACAACCACCTCAAACGATAATCTCCAGATTCCCGTTGAGCCAGTAACACCAAACCCTCAAGGGTCTGACGTACAAGAAATCATTCGTCAGTCACTTTTAAGAACACACATTGCTTTGGCCCGAATCAGAAAACCTAGTAGGCCTCTCAATCAACCTTTAGATTTCTCGTATATCCAAGAGCAACTTGAAGGCACTGGTCTATGTTTGGATCCTTTAGGAGATAATACCACAGATCCCGACCACAACCCCACTCTTGGAGCCAGAGGATCTGGTATCCCACCTTGACCACCTCATTCATCTCCTTCCTCTTCAGGAGGGGAGTCATCTGACGAAGGCAGTTCTTCATCTGAACCATCTCAGCCTTCAACACCACCTATGCCCATGGAAAATCAAAAAAATCCTGCTATACCTTGGCTCAATTAAGATGATGTGGCCATACCTAGACCCCAACACCCTTTACCTAAACACCCAGAGAAATGGCTACCTAAATTCGATCCAGACTCTAAGCAAATCATTGAGGATCACATAAAGAAATTCATGCTAGCCATTAGACTCCAAAGTGTAGAACATGAAGATGTAGTATGTAGACTCTTTCCTTACACGTTTGAGGGCAATGCCTCTACATGGTATTTTTCCCAACAAACTCACACCATTGTATCGTGGGACAAATTCGAGTCCTGTTTCCTTGAGAAGTTCGGAGATGATAAATCTCCAGAAGTCTTAGTCATGGAACTCTCCATCTTAAAGATGAACCCTAAGGAAAAAGTAAAAGATTTTAACCAAAGGTTCCTCATGTTAAAAAATTGAATCCTCGTTGATTCAATGTCCACGAAAAACCTCATTGTGGCATATTACACCAAAGCTCTACATCATAATGTAGAAATTTGGGTTAAAAGGTCTAAGAATGAAACGTTACTGGAAGCCTTCGAGGAGGCAAGCCAAATCGAAAACGATATTTTGAGCCTAAAGGATAATATTAGTAATGAGGCAGAGATAACCCCGTCTTCTAAGAAAAAAATAGAAATTCTTCCTAGACCTCCCCAAACCAAAACTCAATCAGAGACCTCAGATTTGGAAAGTTTACAAAAGGTCATCTAGAAATTATCAAATCAAGTCGTAGAATTGAGGAGATCAGCTGAAGAAGCATCTTCAAGCAAAGGAATTTACAAACCTCCTTTTATAAAACCTTTTCCCTCAAACCGACCAAACCCAACCCCTGAAGGTATGAATTTTGAAACCTTACAATACACTATACAAATTATCCTTGAGGCACATGATAACTTAGTCCCCCTTGAGAATTCTGAAGATGTGGTTGAAGAGGAAATAACCGAAGAAGAAGAATCATCTCCTAATATCTTCAGACATTTTTCGGACAGTATTTTTCAAGCCAATTTTGAAACTGTCCATCCTTATAATACCAGAAGAAAAACTTAGAGCAAACCCTCTTCTGAAATAGGTACTAATGTGCCTCAGAAACAATTTAAACAAACTGAAACAAAACAGAATTTAACAGCCCCAAGTTTAGAATATGATTTGATTGAAGACTTAAAGAAACTTAGAGATAATATTTCTGTTTACGAACTTTTGAAATTTCCTTTTCTTCTGCAGAAAATGCTTCAGAACATTGCAGAAAACAACAAAAATAAAAATCCGAACAACAAGAAAATTGCAGAAATCAGTCATAAAACAACTCAAAAAGTCCCTACAAAAACAACACCTGAACCCTTAGATAAAAGGCACCTCATTGAAAAAGATGTTTCAAATGTAGATAAAGTAATTTTAGGGACAACGACTAAAAATCAACAAAGTTTCGCTGTTAATACTCGAAAAAATGTCCCCCCATTTTTATTGACTTTTGAAATTTTCAATAGAAATGTACATAATTGCATGGTAGACTTCAACGCATCATCAAATGTGATGCCTTTGTCTATTTGCCAAAAAATCAATGCTGAAGTTCAACCTTCTAGTCTTAAAATCATTCAGCTCGATCAGACTAATGTTAAGGTAATTGGTGAATTAAAAAATGTACTTGTTAGGCTATCCTCTAATCCTAAGGTTCACCAGATTATTGATATCATTGTTATTGACATCCCTGAAGTGTACGATTTATTTTTAAGCAGGGATTGGTCCGAACAGTTGCATGGATGCTTTGCAATGGACTAGTCTCATTTGTGGCTACCAGAGAATGGAAAGCCAAACAGAATTTGTTAAGCCCTAATATTGGCTCATTACCCCTTAATTGGTGCATATTATATTAGTAATGTTATTTTATTTATGTCGGCTTTAGGCCATTAGTTGTAATTATACCTCCTAGTCTCCTGTATATACCAAGGAGACATTTTCATTTTGAATCATCTTGTACTTGAACATTTAAGTGGGGTAAAAGG
>ML777702.1:347717-446080 GCA_009831015.1 Picea engelmannii | reverse complement strand
TTTTAAGACTACAACCATACAAATAGATGTCCCTCAAGCAAGCCAAGAAGGATAATAAATTATCACCAAAGTACTATGGACCTTATAAGGTGTTGCAAAAGATTGGTACTTTGGCATACAAATTGGAGTTGCCTGCATCTTCACGAGTACACCCAGTTTTCTATGTTTCATGCTTAAAGAAGGTTATAGGCGACAAGATCCTAGTTCAAACTATATTTCTAGAACTTGATGAGGAAGGAAAAATCATATTGGAGCCTGAAGCCATCATTGACACAAGAATTTTCCAGCTGAGGAATAGATCCATTTCAGAGTATCTCGTTAAATGGAGGAAACTACCGGCTGAAGATTCCACTTGGGAAGATAAGTCTTTTATACAGAAGCATCCAGATTTACTCAAGCATTGTGGACAACACTTGTCTCAAGGGGAGGGGCATGTTAAGCCCTAATATTGGCTCATTACCTCTTAATTGGGGCATATTATATTAGTAATGTTATTTTATTTATGTCGGCTTTAGGCCATTAGTTGTAATTATACCTCCTAGTCTCCTGTATATACCAAGGAGACATTTTCATTTTGAATCATCTTGTACTTGAAAATTTAAGTGGGGTAAAAGGAGGTTGCCCCCTCGAAGAGGCTTATTATCTGAAATTATCTCTTTTTCAAGCCGTTGACTACTTTTTCTGAGGTTTTTCTATGCTATATTGATATTTGGTTCTTAACAAAATTAGGATTAATCGTGAGCGTTACCTCAAGCACACCATGACCAATTTAAATGATGCTAATGAACCATTTACTGCTTCCACTAATTCACTCGACATGCAGGGAATGAATACCTTTTCTGGTAACTTCATGGCAGAAACTTCCATCATCATTGATCCAGAACAACAGTCAGAACTCATGACATGCACACAGTCAACAACTTTACCAAATGTGCCAAACACGACCGATGAAGCTCACATATGGTCTCTCTACTTCGATGGATCCAAATCTAAAGAAGGAGCTGGTGCAAGATGTGTACTCATAGACCCGATAGGTAATAAAACTTTGATCGCCTGTCGATTAGAGTTTGAATATACAAAAAACACCGCTAAATACGAGGCATTTTTGCAAGGACTCAATAAAGCGGTAGATATGAATGTACATAACTTAATGGTATTTGGTGATTAAGAAATTGTGGTCAGACAGGTAAGAAATTCCATACATTGCCTGTCACCATACCTGAAAAGTTATCAAGACGAGGTATGGAATATAATGCATAATTTTTCTGCATTTAATATCAATTCCATTCCGAGATTAAACAATTTCAAGGCTGATTTATTAGCTAACGTCGCTTCCAAACTTTTTCCCACAGAAGGTCTTTCTCCAAATGCATTTTCAATTGAGTTATTGTTCAGACCATTAGTCCCAGACAATGTGACTAACTGGAGAGTGTTCGATGATGATCAGTAGATCATTAGTTTTTTTCACATGGAAGACACTTTTCGAGGTGCGGTTATTGATGAAGGTACCCACGACGAAGATCTCCACAATTTTACGGTAATATCTGACTCGAGGTCTCCCGAATCAACATCAGATCTGGTAAATTCTATCCCTAAATCTGTGGTAAGATTAGAAAAGTTTTATGATTTACATGACAAATTCAGGAAATTAGTAAATTGTAAAACAAATAGTTCTTCCTTGACCCATGAAAAAGTAAATCTAGGGACTAAAGATAATCCACAATGTATTAATTTGGGAATGGGATGTTCTGAGCAAGAGAGGTCAGCCTTTATCAAAATGTTTAAATAATTCAAGGATGTCTTTGCTTGGACATACGATGATTTAAAAACTTTTGACCCTAACATTATACAACACATCATCCCCATGAAACCCCAGACTCAACCTTTTCAGCAGAAGCTAAGAAAGATGCACCCTAATCTTGAACCGACGGTCAAGAAAGAACTAAGCAAACTATTGAATGCAAATACAATCTTCCCAGTAAGACACACACAATGGGCATCTAATCTTGTCTTTGTAAAGAAGAAAAAGTGGCGAAATTCGACTCTGTGTTGATTTTCGGAACTTAAACTGAGCGTCTGACAAAGACAATTATCCTATTCCTCCAATGGAACAAATTCTCCAGCAGGTATCTGGTTCTGAAATATTTTCACTGCTAGACGATTTTTCAGGGTACAACCAAGTACTCATGTCTCCCCCAGATCAGTTAAAAACCACTTTCCGTACCCCATGGGGTACTTACGCCTACATAAAAATGCCTTTGGGATTATAAATGATGGGGCCACTTTTCAGAGAGCAATGGATATTGATTTTCGTGGTCTCATCAATAAATTCGCAGTGGTCTATCTTGATGACATTACTATTTTCTCCAAAAATAAGAAAGATCACTTATCACATATTAGGTCTATCCTACAACGATGTCGCAAGTACAACATATCTCTAAATCCTAAGAAGTCTATATTTGCAGTGGAACAAGGAAAAATTCTCAGATTCATCGTATCCAGTAATGGGATGATCATTGATCCTGAGAGAACTCTAGCCATTGCCAAACTTCCTCCTCCGAAAACCGTTGTTGGTAATTCCCCCTTCTTTCTTGTCTACGAAAGAGAATAAATTGTCCCTCCTCATGTCCTGCTTCCCTCCCTGCAATTATCACAGAAAGTTCAGGAAGAGGATTGTCCTCCTCTTGAAAGTCACATTAACGCTTTGTTGAAACTAGAGGAAGTGAGAACACAAGCAAAAGAAAGACTGTATCAACATCAACATATTGTTAAAAGCTGGTTCGATTCAAGTTTTTCCTCGGTTAGGAATTTCGAGGTGGGAGATTTGGTTCTCAAATGGGATAAACCTCATGAAGGAAATGGGGAACATTCCAAATTCTAGAATCTGTGGTTAGGACCCTTCTTAATCGCTGAAAAACTAGGTCTCGACTCTTTCCTCCTGTAGAATTTAGAGGGACATCCAGACACCTTCCCGGTCAACGACCAAGCTCTCAAAAGGTATTTTTCATGACAAGTCCCATATGCATCTTTTGTACATATTTTTTTTGTTTGTTTTGATTTCTTTTGTTTTTTGGTTTTTGTTTCTACTTCATTTTATTTGTTTTTCATTGCGTTTCGGTTAAAACTTGCCTGTACCATAGTTTGGTTCAAGGAGGGAAACCAGAATGTCTCATCTTAAACAACAGTAGAGGATTGTCAAAGCATTAATTTCTATAATTTCCTGAAACACAAACTAGCTAAAGAAGTTTTTCTGTTCACAATTGATTTCATGGTTTCAGTTTATAATTATGAGCAGACACAACCCTCGTTAAATCTTTTTTACGCTGTCCCTTCTTTTAAAGAAAGAAACTCAAGTATGCCTTCCTATCCTTGAAGGATTACTTTCAACAAGAAACTAATTTCAGATCATAATGAAGGTGATTAAGAAAAAAAATAATTTAAAGGCTGAAAAATAAACAAATGTCCCAAAGACTGAAATTTTCAACATCACCCCACTCTTCAGAATATCTATAAATTATATCAGATTGTGATTAATTTTCCTATGAGTTGTGGGAAGTGTTTGCAAACTTGTCAGGATACTGAATAGGTCTGCTGGCAGTGGGTAAATGCATGCATGATGCCAAGAAAACTTCATTGGGGTGTTGAACAGGCCTGCTGGCAGCGAAGTAATGTCGGGTTCAATAAAATTATCAGGTATAAAATTTCGATATTTGCCTCTCTTTCTGAACTGAAATTCTTGGACAGAGTAGAGACGTCGGAGTGGGTTAATTGACATCCCTTCCAAGGCTATGGACGCCTACTGGAAGAATTGGCCCTGTCAACAGTATTAGAGCCATTGACTTGAACATCGTTTCTCTCATTATTTTAAATTTTGTCACCAAATTTCATTTTTAACAGGAAGATATTTGAGGCTGGAATGTGTAAGGATCCTTGGAATGCCTGATGTCCTTCAAGTTGTCTTTGATATGTAGTCTTTCTAAATGTTCCTAACATGAACTCATTGGTGGCGCAAAGATAACTGCTTCTCCCAGTAAGTCGCCATTGTTGGCATCTCCACACATTTTCTTTTTTACCTTTTAAAATCAACTAAGAAAAATCCTTGTGGCTACCTACGCTTTGTTGAAAGTATTGTTGTTTGAAGGTAAATTGTCGGCTATAAGAGGATTGTGTCGATTTTTCTTTTTCTTTCATTTTCATGCTTCATTCATGACTGAAAGCATGAAAGAAGCATTACGATCATGATGCAAAATGTATCTAAGGTTTATGTCTCAAGAAGGGTTGATTTTCTTACAAGTCTTTTGATGAGTATTGATTGCTTTGAAGTCTACCATATATCAATAAATTTTTTTTTGCTCATTCGATTATGAGATATACCTTGAGTTTTTGTTAATAAACCAAGAATTGATTGCAACTAGACTACGTTTACATTTTGTTATTATTCTTGGGAGACCTTTTCTTGTCATTATGCTTTGGTTTGCAAAAAATCTCTTCTCCTAACCTTAGAAAATCAACTCCACCCTTCACACAATGATGAAATTTGAATGCATTCAGTCGTAATCTGTACTTTGTTGGAGGTGGAAGTCTGAAATCGACAGATCCATCATTTCAAGTTAAGTCTTGGGCTTTGTTCTGTAATCTTGGAAATTCATTAGCAAAAGGCCCGATTTTCGTATGAAACCCCTCATTCCTTCATTTAATCACGTGAGGGTATTGTTCCTTTGGTTCTTTCCCTAGTCTCTACTGTTTTCGAAACCCTCCATGCTTACAGTGATCTCTGTCTACCTTCGTAAATGTTGGTATGAATACATATGCCCTCTGTCGTCCGTGTCGAACCAAATGGCTCACAAACCCTACTTGTGTATGACGACGGAAGTGAAGACCTTAAGAGTCAAGGCTGGCTTGATTTTCTCAAGAAATTTCAAGGTTACAACTTGCAACCAACCCAGGAGTTCACCCTCTCTTTTGATGGCTGCTGAGCCAAAGTAGGTGATGTTCAAATCAAAATCACCGAGGAATTTTTGAGCCAGGCAATAGGTCTTCCACTTAACAGGAAAAAATGGTTTAAGAATTCCAAATTGGAAGAGGTACCCTGGAGTTTGTTCTTTACCTCTCGGAAAATCCAGTGTTGTGATAAAGGTATGCCTATATCTCTATTAAAGACTAGGTGGCACGTTTTATTGGAAATCTTAAGATAGTTCGTTACATGTGAGGGTCGCTTCAACCTCATTTTTCTTTACCACATAAGTCTGTTAATGAATTTCATTGGTTTCCAATTGAACATGCCATTCTATTTATTGAGAAGTTTATATAAAATGGCCAAGTGGTATAAAAGGCAGTGTTTGAATTCCAGTTTATTCCACCATGGGTTGATTAGGATATTGTTAGTCCATCATTTGAAGTTGCAGGGCGATGATTTTTCCTATCTCGCAATGGCTTTGTAACATCCAACCTTGTAGAGGTTCCTATGGTTGATAAGCCTATGCTTGAAAAACCCCTTATCCCGTCCAGTGAAAGACTGATTTTATTATCCAAATAACCCTATGAGAGGACCGCCCTCGATGAGCATATGTTCGAGTAGCAGGATGTTGATTCTAGGATCTTTGAATCTCCTAAACATGAGAAGGATGTGTGCCCTAATACCGTGGAAAAGAATGACAATAAACGCTCACACAAATTGTCCAGGAAAAATCCAGACTTAGGGTTTGTTAACAAAGGAGTTGGGAGATTGATCTCAAGGAGTTTACGAAATAAAATGAGAGCTCATGTGAGCTCGATCAAAGCGATCGAGGTCCATGAGAGCTTCGATTCTGAGATCAAAAAGTTCTTGGAGGAGGAAGATCCAACTTACCATAAGTTGATTCCCAATCAGACCTACAATTTTGTAGATAATCTGCCACCATGCCTAAAACATAAAATTTTTTTCCCAAGGATCAAACTCAGCCAAAATCCCACAATAGACAGTGGAAACGTTTTGATGCACAGTCATATGTATCCTCAATCAACTGTTCCAAATCCACGGTGTGAAGTGTGTTTATTTTGGATAGACAAGTATTACAAAGATGTCCCCTCCCTTCAAGCGAAGATCAAGACCCTCACAACTCAGATTGACTCATTAACAAGTGAAAACCACAGACTCAAGTTCAGTGCACAAAGGCAAGGGAAGCACTTGAAAAGAACTAGAAATATAATAATAAAAAATGCTGAGTGTGTCAAAACAGTGATTAACTCTGAAGTCTTATGATTCGAATTTAGCATTCAGTTGCAAGGTAAATATTTGTTTTTATCTTAGTTGTGTTTTTATTTATTTATTTCCTATTAATATAGATTCAATTAGATTTCTGTTGTTTAAAATAAGACTAGCTACAAAATCAACAGATTCTGTAGCCAGTCTGTTCTCATTCAAAATTTTGGAAAATATTGGTTAAATTAATATCTAAATTTCTTTATTTCATTTTTCCTTTCAGGATATCGTGCAGCTTATGGTGATCTAATGAGATGGAGCATTTTTGGGGTTATTATCCATTTCTTTGGCTCATTTTTGTAAACAAAAACAAACCTTTTATAATCTTAAGAGATACAGTTTGATATTGAGTGGTTTTATTACCCTCTATTTTTGTAATTAGTAAATCATCCTGGGATTTGATTCTATCTTAGAAGATAGGATGCTTAGTTTTCTTTAACTCTTTAAATACTTTGGATTTTTGTAATGAAGACATCTTTGCTGGGAGCAAGAGATGGATGGGTGACTTCAAAACTTAATGAAATAACATTTTACACATTTTGGCTTTAGCCTTTTGTTTTTAATGTTATCTTTTATGTTTTGTTATGTCCTGATACATGTATAGATCTGATATCTTTAGATTAAATGATCTATGATGTGAAAGATATTATATTATAAATACCATTTGCAATTTGTTCCTCAAATTATAAATGCTGTGATTATTTTTTCAGTTAAAACGACAGGGTTTATCTTTCAATTTTGATTGAAAAATGAAATGTACAGATTACTTTCAGATTTATCTTACAATAATTATGTATAATCATGAAATCACAGATTTATGTTGGTGTCTCCGCTTCAGTCATTAACACCCAAACTGCCAACAAATCGTTTTGAATTTATTTAGAATAGTCTTAAGGTTCTTTGCGGGTTTCCCTCTTGGACATGGTACTTGGATGTTCTCAAATCATGAATATGCTTGGATACACATCACTAATTCACTAACAAGTTAGTTCATTTACATTTTTCTATTATTTGTTTACCACTAAAATTCGAATGTGTGGTTTGGCTTTCGACTATCCACACTTTTCTGTTTCATAGTGTTCTCTTTTTATTAGTTTAATATTTATAAAGTAAAAACCAAAAATATTTTTATTTGCTTTCTTTATCTGCTTCTTCAAAGCAATCGTTTTTCACATTGATTTTCGTAAGTTTAGATTAAAACTTGCAGTGTGTATATCATGTACATAAAAAGGATAAGTATATCTGCTATTTAAATATACCTACAATAGTTACGTCATACGTATGTATAGTAATTAGTAATTAGTTATTTATTTCATTTCTTTTATTTGTTTCTTTAGGACTCTTAGATTGGCTAACAAAGCCATTAAACCCATCAGAACAAGTTACACCAAACAACTTGGGTTATTTAGACAACCCAGGATCGGACTCGTTCTTCCAAATGACAGATGGTCATTTTCACCCATCAACAATACCCTCACTTTCTTATTAACTTGTGTAAATGGAGTTGGCTAGTGGCATCTAGGGAAAATTTAAATTAAGGATCCATACTTATCTTAAAGTGTAGAAACCTTGATGAATCTTACTAATTCTTAAAATGTCAACCATAAAATATTTGGTGATATTTTTGTAAAAATGTTAAAATTTATAAGGATTTTATATAGTTTCTAGAAAATTTTGGTAATTTTTAGAGTAAAATACTTTTATGCTATAAAATTTGGGCAAATAGAATAGAATTTGGCATTATTTGGAAAAAATCATGAAAAATTAGCCAATAGGTGAAATTTAACCCCTAAAAGTTTCCTTGCTAGAATCCACTCCTCAAGATATTAAAAGTTGTGGTTTTCCAAGCATAATGACCTCCACATACACCACTATGATGCACTACTATTAATGCATCAATTTCATCCTCCATAACACAATTAAGAAAAATACTAGCATGGTCTTTCTAATAAAGCTTGTCCCTGAGAATGCAATATTTCATAGCTTTCAATTTCAAGGAGTGTTCTTGTGATTTATTTAACTATGAACATTGAAGATTTTGAACATAGAAAATGTTATCAAAATACCAAGAAGAATTAGCAAACCTCTCATTAATGTGTAAATGCAGTTGTATAGGTGTTAACAATCCCAATTGTTGATCTTGGGATTTATCTCTAGAGATTTATTTGGGAGATTCCTCTAATATTTTGTTTATGCCCAAAGCCTTGCAATTAGAATCTACCATGGATTTTTCCAAACTATGTCCCTTGAATAATTTTGTTGTCTTGATCTCCATATCATATTCTTGGATTTTAGCAATCCACTTTCATCTTCTATAATCATTGTCTTGTTGGGAAATAATATCTTTAACAACTGGATTAGGAACAAATGTGACCACCTTTGAATGGATAGTATAATCTTGAAATGTTTTCAAATATTTTCCTAAGGAAAAATCTTACTTCTCAATAATATTATACTTTAACTTAGTGTCATGCAATGCTCGACTAAAAAACACTATATGTTTCTCATGACCATATTTCTTTTTCTATAACAAAAAAACTACCGCTATATGTTCAAATGAGAAAGCGAAAGCTAATAAATCTTTAATGTAATTAGGACTTACAAGAATAGGATCCTCTCCTAATGCTTTCTTGATCCGATAAAAAAAGGCTTTGGCATATTTAGTTCACTTCATATAACTTCCCTTCTTGATCACATTAGTTATTTCTTTGACAATCTCAACAAAGTTGGGAATAAATGTTCTCAAGAAGTTTATTTTTCCAAGGAAGGATTGGATTTCTTGCTCGTGCCTCAGAAAATTGATGGCCTAAATTGATTCTACTCTCTTAGGATCAATATTGAATCCTTCCTTGGATAAAATATAACCAATTAAATTCCCTTCAATTATGTAAAAAAAAGATTTTTTGGGATTAAGAGACAGTCCGTATCATCTGCACTTGATAAGGACCTACTTCAAGTGTTTGAGATGTCCATCATTACACTTTGAGTAGACTGTCATTTCATCTAGACATATGACTATGAATCTATCCTTTTCATTTACAAAAGTAATATCCGTAGCTCTTTGGAAAGTGTCTTCTGTATTCATTGGACCAAAAAGCATCTTGTCATACATATAGATACCCTAGGGAGAGGTAAATACAATCTTATATCTATCATATTTATGCACTGAAACTTGATTTATCTAGAAAAACAATCCATCATGGATATTTTATTATCTCCTACCACTTTTTCTAGTATATGATCCATATTCGAGAGAGGATAGATGTCTTTTCAGAGAGTCTCGATTAATATTCCTAAAATCTACACATGGGAAAATCTCTCCATTCTTCTTTCAAACATGAACCAAATTCACAACCCATTCATAATATCTCAAGGGGATGATAATATTGGCATCTATCAAACTTTTAATTTCTTTCTCAATCATTGGAAACAATAATGGATTCACTTGTCAAAGTTTTTCCCTAAAAGGTTTAACTACTTCTTTCAATGGTATTATTTTTCTCAATGATGGGCCTATCATAAATCTTGATCTCAACATATCTCGAGATAAAAGTTTCACTGAATTATTTGAAAAGGTTGAAGTACTTCTACTTTTTCTCCACCGACAATGACTTTGAAAGCTTTATCACCTTGGAATGCTCTAGAATGCCAAGATTTAATTATTTAACCTTTTTAACCAAAGGTTTCAATATGGGATCTATAGTTGCATCCTTTTGATTGAAGAGATTATTGAGGGGAATAAGACCTACAGGGATATTATTATGATTTCCAATTTGTTGATGGGTAACTTGAATTGATATATCCCTATTTTATGCTTTATTTTCTTCTTCTTCATCATCAATACATGTGGCTGGGAATTCATTCACCATCTCCAAAAAGCACTTTATTTTTTGATCATATTCAAAGAATTTCAAGAGTTTAACATATTTGGAATGGATTATCTATGCAATAACTCAACCTCGTATCTCAAATGAGAAAAATTTGATGGCCTAAAACTTGTTGCTTCCATGGATAATGAATTGGCTTGTTGATTCTTCTCTATTGGGATTGTAGTGAAATTAGTAGTTAAGAGAAAAATTTCAACTAAATCCCATACCTAATTCCTATATGCTCTCATTCTTGGGTGTTTTGTTTGACACTTATTCTTCACTTGGTGAATTACAAGATTCTAATCCCAAAAAATGGATAGGTTATGTATCTTCATTTTCCTTGCTGCCTCAAGCCCTAAAACCAAGGCTTCATATTTGGCCACATTATTCACAGTCTCAACTCCCAACTTGTAATATAATCCATCATAATGGTCTTATTTTGTATTTGAGCCAAATTAACTACAATATATTTAATCATGCCTAAGCATTGGACCTTCCTCAAATTAAAGGAGTAAAGGTCTTTGTATTGTCTTGTAATATCTATACCCAACTTATCCATGATATATTTTGGCATCAAGTTATATGAAACCCCTAAATTTAACATACATTATTAAGTAATTGATCATGTATAGTCAAATTGATGTAAAATGGAGGAGTTACACTATCTTCTTTCTCTAAATATGGACCCATGTGAACTTTGGGAGATTCTTCTTGAATATTAATTTTATTCGAAAGAAAAATAGATGTTGCATGAACATGAGACAAAGAAGTCCCTATGAACTTATCTATGTCTCCTCTAAAATAAGGAATCTTTACAAATTCATTTAGAGGTATAGCAACTCTAATTTTGTTAAGTTCATTTGTCAAGCAAAATGAACCTTGATTTGGATTTTTTGCTCCATCTTTTTCCTTCATTTCATTGTCCTTGTTTTGCATTAGTTTGATTTTAGTTGCATCAACAACTTCTCTAATCACCTTGGGTACAACTTTTGGAAGATTTGAGGGTAGATTTTGATTAACAATCTATCTAGGCTGAAAATCATACTTGTGTTGTAACTTAGCCTACAGATCATCTACAAAGAACCTATATTGAGTGGTGCATAAGTCTTTGATATCCTCTTGATATATCCTAGATATTTTGTTTTAAATCCCCAAGTATTTGTAATAATCATCTTGTGTTAAGTGTGCATATCTCTCATATTCATCTAACCAATTCACGTTTGGTGGCATATCTTGATCCTTAATCAATTCATACTCATCCATCTCTTTATAAACATATGCCTGTGATATTCTCAATGAAGGTTGAAGGGGAGGATATTCAACACTCATTTCCTAATTTAGTAACTAAATATTGAACAATAGTAATGGATTGATTGGTAATATGAAATGAACTTGATTCTGAACTGAAAAAATTTATTTCTTTACCCAAATTTTGAGGAAAATTTCTTTGGCCAATATTTCTAGGTGTTGGAACTGTTGCCTTATTACCTATCTCTAACCTTATGATCATGTTGGATAGTTCTTTAATTAACTTATTCATATCCTCAATATTTTCATCCTTAGAACTTAAATAATAATCTTTAGTAGGATCATCTTCTTTATACTTCTTTTTATCAGAGCCTTTGACCTTAATATTGATTTTCCCAGATGCTTCGATATTACCTTCAATGTCTAATGTGTCACTTTGCATATGATCCAAAGTAGTATACCTTCTATTCTCAACATCATAGTAAAATAATAACCATGGGTAAGAACATAAGTCACCTTAAATACTACTTGAGAGGGTTTAATGTCAGTGGGGATTTTGTTTTTCTTGGAATACTTCATGGGGAAACCAACGAGAACTTCCCCTCATTTCGAGGATGGTACGTAGGGTAAAATAGATTTTGAAGAAAGATGAGGCTTTTCTGATAGCTTGCTCATTTAGGAGCTCAACCTGTCACTTGCGAGAATTGAACCCGGGTGGGGGGACACTCCTCAACACAAACCACTCAGGATAAACTGAATTGACATCAATGGGGATTTTATTATATAGTTTGTTGAATATTTTGTTAAACTCAAAAATAGTTTCACCATTATTCTTCTTTAGGGTTTCAAATTCAATGAGGTAGTATTGGTGATCTCTCTTTTCACCCCACTTATTTATGAAGGTAGTTTGGAGAAGGTCCCAATTATTTATTGAGTCTGTAGGTAAATTATGGAACCATTATCTACCATCTCCCTCTATAATTTATACAAATATTCTCATATATACATCCTCATCTTTTGTGTTTAGATTATTTGTACATTCTTGGAAAACATCAATATCATCCTTAGTCGGTGTTTCACTTTCCCCGCTAAAATTAAAAAGTATTTTCAAGTAATTATAAAGCATGTCATGCAAGCTCTAGGGAATTCTAAGAGGTCCATACCTAGAATCTACCCATGGGTTACTTCCAGGTGGATTAGGATTGATATTATGAGTCTTTATGTGATGAAGAATCAAATTTTTGGCTTTAAGAGAAACTAGATTGCATTTGGAAGTCTAGATTAAATGTAAAAAAAATGATACTTTTCCAACAATAGACAAAGAAAGACCTAAATGTAATAAGTCAACTAATGGTTCATTTCTTTAAGTAGAGTAGAAGGGATTTTTTGAGGGGTTTTAAATTCTAGTAAATATTCAAAATATTCAGATTAAGGAGTAGAAATTCCTTTGATAATAAGAGTACCTAGTGATGAAGAACCCAATTTCCATTGCTTGTTTCCTTTTGTAATTAAATTTTCTAGATCAAAATAAAATTTACTTTTTTCATAACTAGGATGGGATCTAGTGCGTCTCCACTATTGCTCCAACTTGAAATAGAGGAGTCACCTAGTGAATAAAACTTTAAAGGATATCTAATTAAAACAAGAAACCTTATGTCTTACTCTTGTTCACCATCAAGAAGAAAAACCTTTTCATTTGTCATTTCCTAGGGAATAGAAGTATGAATCTTCATTCCATGACAACAATGTTGATTAATTGGGTTGGTTGTCATTGATGTCAACCCTTGAAGAAAGTCCGGTAGTGAATTTCGGTAGCACAAAGGTTTGGGTAATGGATCCAAGTTTGTTTGATGTATAATGGTATGCGTTTTGATATATTTGTAGGTAAGAATATTCTAGATGGATAGTACATGTCATGCCATTTATGGTGGTATGTGGAACGTCACATAACTCCTCACAGTTTGAGAGTTATGGCCTTACGAAGTTGGAGCACTCTCATATGTTGGCTTGATGCCCCAAAAGGTCAAAGAAGTCAAAGTGCTTGCAAAGAAGAAATTATTTAAATAATAAAGTGAAGTGTCAAAGTCAAAGAGGATTATTTAAATCATAAAGTGAAGTTACAAAGTCAAGAAGGATTATTTAAATAATAGTGTGAAGTGACAAAGTCAAGGAGGATTATGTAAATAATAAAGTGAAGTGACAAAGTCAAGGAGGATTATTTAAATAATAAAGTGAAGTGATAAAGTCAAGGAGAATTATTTAAACAATAAAGTAAATGGAGAACTTTCTAATTATGGAAAGTGGTTAGAAGTGGGCTAGCCCTAAAATAAAGAAATCGGGTTAAGATGGTTAAAAGGTAACCCCTTGAGGAAGCTACATGAAAGTATAAATAAGAGGCAAGGCTCTCTCATTTTGAACACACTTTAGCATATTGAATATCTACAGGTGACTGAGGTAACCAAAGGATATCTAAGCCGAATTTCAGAGGGAAGGTGAAGTAAATAATGTCGAAATTCAAGGGAGAATAAATTCTTTTGATGATGCTTTCTAAGGTATGTTATTTACAGGTCATCTCACCATTTTCACCATTTTTTTTCTAGAATGACTCAGACCGTGAAATTGGCAGGCCATTGAGGAAACATATCCAAGTACTATGGTACAAATTTTATCTTGTGGGTTCGTTGTATTTTTGGAGTTACACTCCGTGGAAAATAGGTTTGTGGCTAGTCCTGAAACTAGTCTAAAACATGTGTTTCAGGTAAAAACATCATAACTTCTTCATAACAGATCCAAATTCAGTAAGACCAAATGTGTTGGTTATATTATAGTATGTAGTATTTTTTGTACAATTTTTAGATACATACAACAAATATTCCATGCGGGGCACGCTCTACAAGTTCACTCTCTAGAATAAGCCAAAATTGAACAAGGTATGCCATTTTTGCTATAACTCCTTTTCTGAGAGGTTCCAAGTAGTGACACCTAGAGGAATTTCATAAAACACACTGAAGAACATTATGTACTATTTTTAGATCTTTATCCATTATAGGTGCATAGTTATGATTATTTCAAGTTAGGGTTGTTGACTAATCCAAAACTAGTCATGTGAGACTAAAGTAAAGTTTGATGAAAATGCTAGTCTCTTGTTGTTAAAGTTAAGGAAGGTTTGCAGGTTGAGGTACATGTTGGTGCATGGTTGATGCACTTGTTTATGGTACAATTTGATTACAGGTTGAGGTACAGGTTGATGCATGGTTGATGCATGGTTCAGGTTATTGGTACAAGTTGTTTGGTATAGGTTGATTGGTACAGGTTGATTGGCACATGTTTCCAACATTATATTTCACAGTGATAGTGTGACAGTGGTTCCATCATTCTACTTGTATGTTAGGGTGGTTGGACGAGGAAAGGAAATGTGGTTGTAGCCAGAGAACAAAGGGGGTCGTAGCCTCCTTCTAGTTGTAGCTAGAGAATTGGGGAGTTGGAGCTTCTCTCAGGTTGTAGCTTGAGAAACTAGGGGGTTGGAGCCTCCTTCCAGTTGCAGTTGGAAAAGAAAGGAAGTTGGTGCTTCCAATGAATGTAATTCTTCAAGACATATAAGAAAAAACATTTCGTGGTTTTCTCTCGCTTTGGGTTTCCACGTAAAAACACTGGTGTACTGTGTATGCGTATGATTGTTCATTGCTTATTTACTCTGCAAATATTGGATGATAATGCGAAATTGATATAAAACTTGCATTATATGGTTAAAAAGAATTACATTTCTCTATTACTAATTCACCCCTCCTCTCAGTAATCCAACAATTGGTATCAGAGCAGGTTCCTTTAGAAATCAATTTAACCACTGAAAGGTAGATCATGGAGAGCAACAAAATGTATAAAAATGGAATACCACAGTTTGATGGACAAAAGTATGCATTTTGGAGCATAAGGATGAAGACATATATACAGGCACAGGGATTTGAAATTTGGCAATAAATTGTAGATGGATACACAACACCAGCAGTTCCGTCGACAAATGACAAATCAATGAAACTCGGTCAGAATAATTCCAAATCCACAAATGCACTTCTGAATGGTATTGGAGAATCAGTATTCACCAAAGTTTCACATTGTAAATCCGCTAAAGATATTTGGGACAAACTTTGAAATATTTATGAAGGAGATTCAAAAGTCAAAGAAGCAAAGCTTCAAACTTACAGAGGTCAGTTCAAACAACTAAAGCTGAAGGAATATGAGAAAATTGCAGCTTACTTTTTACAGGTCAATGAAACAGTAAATGCAATCTTGGGATTGAGAGAAGAAATCAAAGAATTTGTAATTGTTCAAAAGGTACTAATATCTCTTCCTATGAGATTTGACCATAATATATCAACACTAGAATAAAAGGCATATCTAAACTCAATAAGCATGGATGAAATACATGGAATATTCACAACATATGAAATGAGAACTGAACAGGAAAATCCAGATATAAAAGAAGAAACCTTCAAATCATCCAAAAGGTCAAAGAAAAGAGAAAACAAAAAGAAAAAAAACATAGAAGAAACAGTGAGGTCTCAGAAGATGATGAAGAAGCGACCAACTTTTTCAGAATATTGAACAAGGGAACCAACAACATGTATAGAGGTAAGATTCCTTTGATTTGTTTTAATTGTGATGGTATTGGTCATTTTTCTAACAAATGTCCTCATAAGAAAAAGAGAAATGATGAAGGTTACTCAAATAGAAAACAAACATATAAAGGCAAAAGAACCACAGAGAAAGATTTCAAGAAAAGCTTATGCACCAAAGAAGACATCTCATCATCAGATGAAGATGAAGTCAGTGACAGTGAGACATAAAGAGTTCTATTCATGGCAGTATAAGACTCCGAAGAAGAATATGAAGAGGCCAAAGAAGAATATGAAGGGGCTGAAGAAGAATATGAAGAGGCAAAATTTGACTACCGAGAAGAATTGTTGTGTGCCATAGAAGTTATCTGAAGATAAAAGAAGAAAAACAAGAAACTACAAGCAAAACTAGATAAGAAAGAAGACACTCAGGAACTAGAACAAATGATCACAAATTTGATGGTTCAAATTGAAGAAGATAAAATAATTGAAGAAGCACTCAAGGAACAACTAGAAGTAAGAGACATGATCATTGGAAATTTGGAAGCAAAAATTGTCCCATTAAGAAAGGATCTTCAAAAGAAAAATATGCAGAACAACTCAAAAGTTTTGAATGACATTATCAGTAGTCAAAAACCTCATCATGACAAGTCTGGACTTGGATACAATCATAAAGAAAAGTGATTAAGCTCCAAAACAATAGAACAAGAAACATATCCAAAAATCTATGCAGAAACAATCAAAGGGGATAGGAAGGTCTACAAAGAAAATTACAGGGACACTCCTCCACCGAGAAGATTCAGATTTTAGAATCAATGACTGACAAAAACAGATAGGCCTTAGGAAGAAGAAGTATTCATAAGAGTACCTCCTTTTAGAAGATCTTCAACTCCCAGGTATCAAACTATCTTTTTTGGTTTATGTTATGCATGTAATAATTTTGGACATAAAGTTGTGAATTGCAGATCTAACAACATGAACATAAACAACTTTGAAAGTCATACACAAAAGGGATATCCAAGAAGGCCTAGTGAAACAAAGAGAAAAAGTTACAACATGTTTGAATCTTTGAGCACTGAAGTGGAATGCTACAAATGTAACAAATTTGGACACATGGCCAAAGATTGCAGAATGACAGTCCCTCCTAGAGAACCACAACAGAGAAAAAACAGTCATAGACAAGAACCTCAAAAAAGGACATGGATAAGAAAGCATAATCAATATAGCAATGAAGAATGCACACTCACTCTACAAGCTAAGCAGAAGAAACATGGTTGGTATGTTGACATTGGCTATTGAAAACACATGCCATGTGATAGAGACATGCTTCTTACATTAAGAAAGGAAAGAGATGGACCAGTCTCCTTCAGAAATTATGATTAAGCTAAAATCATTGGAAAAGGCACAATCAGAATTCAGAACAAGAATACCAAGGAAAAAAATGTTCTACTAGTAGAAGATATGAAACATAATATTCTAAGTGTGAGTAAAATGTGTGACCAAGGTCATAAAGTTACTTTCTATTCACAAAAGTGTGAGATAAGAAAAGAAGGTTTAGGAAAATTGATTGCAACAACTACAAGAACTTCAAGCAACATATATGTATTAAGTGAAATTGGAAATGAAAAGTGTTTCCTAGGAAAGGAATATGAAAGTTGGCTATGGCACAAAAGAATGGGTCACATAAATTTTGATAACCTTGTCAAAGTCAGCATAAGGGAAGCAATTAGAGAAATGCCCCAGATCACGAAATCAACCAACACTTTATGCAAGCTTTGTCAACAAGGAAAGGAAACAAAGAGCATGTTTAAATCAAAAGAATATTCAACGAAAAGACCACTGTAAATTGTGCATACATATCTAGTTCGAACAACTACAACAAAGGGTTTAAAAGGTGAGAAATACTTTATGTTATTAGTTGATGATTATACAAGAATGACTACAATTTTCTTTCTCAGGAATAAGTCAAAAGATTTTGAAAACTTTAAGGTCTACAAGGAAACGGTTGAAAATGAAATGGATTCAAAAATCAAATGATTGAGATCTGATAATGGAGGAGAGTTCACTTCAAATGAATTTATGGACTACTTTAGCAGGCATGGAATTAGAAGGAAATTCTCCATTTGATGCAGGATCATCATAAGCAACCCAGCAAAGAAAGCACAAAAGTGGAGGACAGTTGGAAATACACCAGCGCACATTTTAAGAATATTTTTGAATTTGAATGATAGAAATGTAAAGTTTGGGAGGATGTATTTGCCTTTATGTTTGAAATATTGTAAACAGATCTTGAGCAGTGCTCTCATCCGTCGAATAAGGAGGAATTTATTGTAATGAATGTTTAGTAGATAGCTTTTAATTCTGATAAGATAGCTTAGACAAGAGAGAGGAAAAAACTCAAGAAGACTCTCTCGTTTGTGATAATTCATGGATTGAAAATTTTGCTGTAGAAGATTAGGAGAGCAGAGAGGGATAGAGAAGTAGAAGTTGTATGAAGAATAGATGTTACTATTCAACCATGTATAGAAGCACTGGATTAATATAAAAATGCTTTGATCCAAATTTCATGGCGTGTCATGGTTGCTTCATTTATCTTTTGAATGGTATGTTACAGTTTGCTTATATTCTATGTTATCCTTTTGTTTCAATGCTAGGTGTATGCTAGCAATTTCATGGTGAATGTATGAAGTCTGTGAGAAGAGGAGTATAAGTTTCAATTGTTTCTCTTCCTGAGAAATCCTACGAGGAGTGCAGTGAGAGTCCGCAAAGAGTGCGTTGACAAGTTTTCTGAGTTTTACCTCAGAAAACTCAGAAGGGTTAGTGTTAACTTATACCAGCAAGAAGTGTGAGGGTGGCACAAAACCATTTAAGGAGTGCACAGGTCGAGGAGAGTGTTATAATTATTCAACTCATGGAGTGGTTGAATATCCTAAAATAGGTAGTGGGAGCTGGGACCCCATCCCTGGCGGAAGGTCACGTCAAGTGCATAAAGGAGAGGGATAGCGCTTGCTAGACCCCTAATCGGAGTTTCGGGGATCTGGAGATCAAAGGTAAGGAGTCTGTGGACTTCACAAATCATGAATTTTCGAAATGCTTGAGGGTTACACCCTGGTTTGTGGTGAGCGGTCGTATAAGTGGAGACAAGATAGGAGCTAGCGGAAGCTAGGTTCCATTTTAGGGTTCGACATTTTGGGATTTGAGGATTCAAGCGGGGCTCGCATGTAGGAATCCCAAAATCGTGAAATGCGATAGCACCTTTGCATGGGCCCGTGGTTGTAGCATCATGGTCACGTGGGAGAAGAGCTCGTGCCTACCGCTAGTTCACACAGGTGGAGTTTTTGCATAATTACATTTAGTCTGTTTAATTTGAGGTTCTAGCAGTGGACCAGAAGAGCCATTTTGGCTCAGGGAGATTGAAAGATCCTTAGATCGGGAGGTCAACGGACCCTACCGAGGTGGGGGTCTGTGTCAGGTGGTATCAGAGCTAACAATTTTTGTTTTCTATAGAGGGAAGACAGAAGGCAAGTTGTGATTTGAATTCTACATGAGATAGATCTAAATCATGCCACCTAGAATACGTCAAGATAGACCAATGCCCAATCCAGCTGTGGAAAGGGAAATGAGAGAACTCTGTGCTCGACTAAATGATATGGAGACAACACAAAGATGGACAGTTGATGCTAGAGATGTTAGTGATGCTAAAAGTGAAAATGAGGCTAGAGATGAAGAAGAAGTTGTAGCCGAGGATGCTATAGAAGAACGTATATTCAGAGTTGTTGCAAGAATAGGGGCCAGGGAAAAAATGGATATTCCAATGTATGAAGGAAAATTAGACATTGAGGAGCTGCTATATTGGTTTAGAGCTCTGGACAAATACTTCTACTATGAGGATGTCGAGGAAGATAAGAAAGTCAAACATATTGTCACTAGACTTAAAGGACATGCAACACTGTGGTGGGATGAACTGCAGGCTGATAGGCATTGAAAAGGCAGGAAAATAATCAAGAGTTGGAATAGGATGGTTGGAAAAATGAAAGCCAAGTTTATACCTAGAGATTACCAGATTAACCTATTTCGAAGAATGCATAATTTGAGATAGAAGGGGATGATGGTGAAGGAATACACTGAAGAGTTCTATAGGATAAACATTAGAGTTGGTCACTGTGAGAGTGATGACGAGAAGGTCGCCAGGTATATGAATGGTCTGAGATATGACATTCAGGATGAGATGAGCATGGTAACAATTAGGAATGTAGAAGATTCTTATCAGATTGCTTTGAAGGATGAAGAGAAATTGGCCCAAAAGCAAGGACAAAGAGGCAGAGGCAAAGCAATTTCCTAGGACAGAGTACAAAAGCCCAAGGAGGAAGGAAGGAAAACCCATACTCACCCAGAAAGGGGAGGAAGTTCAAAAGGAAGGAAATACGTTGATAGAAACACTTTTCCGTGACCAAGAGGAAGAGGAAGAGGCAGAGGAGGTGACATAAAATGTTTTGTTTGTGGAAATATTAGACACAAATGTTTTGAATGCCCAAATAGAAAAAGAGACGGAGGTGAAGCTCACATTTCAGAAGAACAAGGGCGACGTGTTGAGGCAGAAGATGCAGAAGGCAGGAGATGCTTGATGATGAGTAAGAGTCTCTTAAAGCTAGAAAAAGAGATAGAAAATATAGTCCAGAGGAACAATTTATTTAGGACTACTTGCCAGGTCAAGGACATAGTATGCAAGGTAATAGTCGATAGCAGAAGCACAAATAATCTAGTGTTTCACATCCGAGCCCATATAAAGTTTCATGGTTACAGAAAGGGCACCAGGTAATTGTCACTAAAAAATGTTTAGTTGAGTTTAAGATAGGGGGATATGAGGATGAAATTTTATGTGATGTTATTCCCATGGACGTCTGTCATATTTTGTTGAGGAGGCCTTGGAAATATGGCAGAAATGTTATTCATGATGGGAGGAAGAACACTTACACCTTGGAGAGGAATGGTAGAGCGCATATGTTTCTGCCAATTAAGGACAAGGAGGTGAAAGAAAAGGTGAGAAATACTATACTTCTCACGAGTGGGAAGGATCTTCTTGATGAAGTCAAGAAAGATGAAGAAATGCAGTTTTTTGTGGTTAGGAAACCTAGAGTCATCTTGACCAATACTTCGATGGATGACCTACCTGAGGGAATTCAGGAACTGGTGGAAAGTTCTGCTGATATAGTGGTGGATGATTTATCTTGTTAGTTGCCACCTATCAGAAGTATAAGACATCACATTGATATTATACCTGGAGCGAGTTTACCAAACAAAGAAGCATATCGATTGACACCACATGAGAATGAAGAGGTCAAGAAGCAAGTTCAAGATTTGATGGACAAAGGGTTGGTTAGAGAAAGCTTAAGTCCATGCATTGTGCCAACGGTGTTAAGTCCAAAGAAGGATGGTGGATGGAGAATGTGTACAAATTCGAGGGCTATAAACAAGATCACCATCATGTATAGATTTCCCTTACCTAGGATGGATGACTTGATGGATTTCTTCGGTGGAGCAAAGTTTTTTTCAAAGATTGATTTGAAGAGTGGATATCATCAGATTAGAATGAGGGAAGGTGATGAATGGAAGACAACATTCAAGATGAATGAAGGACTGTATGAATGGCTTGTCATGCCGTTTGGTTTGACGAATGCGCCCAATGATTTTATGAGGTTGATGAACGAAGTATTGAAAGATTTCATTGGTAAGTTTGTAATTGTGTATCTTGATGATATACTGATCTTCAGTAAGATGAAGGAAGAACATTTGAGACATTTAGCTTCAGTAATGAGGAGGTTACAATAAGAGAAATTTTTGATAAATTTTAAAAAGTAGTCTTTCATGAAGACAAAACTCATTTACTTAGGTTTTGTGATATTTGCAAATGAGTTAAAGATGGATCCAGAGAAGGAAAGAGCAATCAAATATTGGCCATCACCAAGGAGTATCTTTGAAGTCAGAAGCTTCCATGGATTAGCCAGTTTTTACAGGAAGTTCATCAGCAATTTCAGTGGGATATGTGCACCAACGATGGACACAGTCAAGAAAAGACACAAATATTTTCATTGGACAGAAGAAGCAGAGAAAAGTTTCAAGTTGTTGAAGGATAAGAGAACTGAACAACTAGTTCTGGTTCTGCCAGATTTCAACAAAAACTTTTAAGTGAGATGTGACACAAGTGGATTTGAGATTGGAGTAGTCTTGAGTCAGGAAAATAGACAAGTTGCATACTTTAGTGAGAAGATGAATGAGACAAACATGAAGTATTCAACGTATGATAAATAATTTTATGCAATCATACAAACATTGAAGAAATGGAGGCATTACTTGGTTCCAAAAGAGTTTGTATTATATAGCGACAACCATGCTTTACAATTCATAACTCGACAGGAGAAACTGAACCAGAAACACATGAAATGGGTTGAGTTTATGCAAAACTTTACTTTTGTTATAAAGCACATTTCTAGAACTGCTAACAATGTTGCTGATGTGTTGAGCAGGAAATGTTTGATTCTGCAGGAGTTTCGTGTGAATACTTTAGGTTTTGAGAATCTCAAGGAGATGTACATAGATGATGCATATTTCAGGGATGCTTATGAAGCATGTGAGAATCCAGTTCTCAGATATAGAAGCCAATGGACTGAATACTTGATTCAGGATGGACTATTTTTCAGAGGAAATCAGTTATGCATACTGAAATGCTCTATGAGAGAAAACCTCTTGAAGGAAAAACATAGTGGGGGATTGGCTGGACACTTCAACCATGATAATACCTTCGCACAACTAAATGGCTCATATTATTGGCCAGGAATGAGGATGGATGTCAAAAAATTCGTGAACAGGTGCAAGATTTGCCAGCATGCAAAGGGGAAAAGACATAATACAGGGTTGTATCAACCATTGCCAATACCAGAGAGGCCATGGGACGCAATAGTATGGATTTTGTGTTGGGACTGTCGAGGAAACAGAAGGGTTGTGATTCCATATTCGTGCTAGTCGATAGATTTTATAAAATGGCACATTTCATACCATGTCAGAAAACTAGTGATGCAACTCACATTGCAAA
This sequence comes from Picea engelmannii, assembly GCA_009831015.1. Classification (NCBI taxonomy): domain Eukaryota; kingdom Viridiplantae; phylum Streptophyta; class Pinopsida; order Pinales; family Pinaceae; genus Picea; species Picea engelmannii. Next base: position 423,019 of record ML777702.1, on the reverse strand, counting down.
TCTATTTTTCAAAGAAGTTGTTAGACTTCATGGCTTACCCAAGAGTATTGTTTCTGATTGAGATACCAAATTTGTTGGTCATTTCTGGAGGACCCTGTGGAAGAATTTGGGGATGAATCTATCTTTTATCTTAGCATATCATTCTCACATGGATGTATAGACTGATGTAGTAAATAGGAGTTTGGGGGACTTATTGAGGAGTCTGGTAGCTGAACACCATAGCCAGTGGGATAAGGTTTTGCTGTAGGAAGAATTTGCATATAACGACTCACCCAATAGGAGTATAGGACAAAGACCATTTCAGATAGTTTATGGAATGAAGCCAAGAGGAGTCTATGAGTTGAAATACTTATAGAAGAATGAATTCCGGAGTGCTAGTGCAGAAGATTTTGTAGCAGGAATGTGGGCACTCCATAGTAAAATCAGGGAGTGGTTGCAGAATTCTAACTAGGAATACAAGAACAGAGTAGATCAACACAAAAGAGAGATTCAATTTGAAGTAGGTGATTTGGTTTTGGTGCATCTTAGAAAATAAATATTCCCAATGGGAACATTTAATAAACTGAAGATGAAGAAAATTGGGCCATGTAAAATTTTGAGAAAGTTTGAGGCAAATGCTTATGAGATAGAATTGCCAAATGATGTGGGCATCTTGCCCATATTCAATGTAGGAGATTTGTATCCTTACAGAGAAGATGGAACAGAGAGATTAGAGGATCAAAAGGAAGTTCAATGGGTCAAACAAATACCTGTAGTTGAAAAGACGTGGATGGAAAATATCATTGATCAGAGAGTTGGTAAAAAGACCCAGAGAAAAACATATTTCAAATACTTGGTGAAATGGAAGGGACACCTGATTGAAGATGCCAGTTGAGAAAGTGAAGCAGACATCCAAAAACATGGAAATACAGTGCAGGAGATCATGAACAGGAGTTCATGAATTTTTTAGCCAAGGGAGTATGATGCAGGAGCATCGTAAGTAAGCCAACAAAGCAAGCGCAAAAGTGGAGGACAACTGGAAATACACCAGCACACATTTTGAGAATATTTTTGAATTTGAATGATAGAACATTTCATGTAAAGTCTGGAAGGATGTATTTGCATTTATGTTTGGAATATTGTAAATAGATCTTGAGTAGTGCTCTCATCTATTGGATAAGGAGGCATTTATTGTAGTGAATGTTTAGTAGATAGCTTTCAATTATGATAAGATAGCTTAGAGAAGAGAGAGGGAAAACTCAAGAAGACTCTCTCGTTTGTGATAATTAATGGATTGAAAATTTTTCTGTAGAATATTAGGAGAGCAGAGAGGGATAGAGAAGTAGAAGTTGTATGAAGAATCACTGTTACTATTGAGCCATGTACAGAAGCACTGGATTAATATAAGAATTCTTTGATCCAAATTTCATGGTGTGTCATGGTTGTTGTATTTATCTTTTGAATGGTATGTTACAGTTTGCTTATATTCTCTATTATCCTTTTGTTTCAATGCTAGGTGTATGCTAGTGATTTAATGGTGAATGTATGAAGTCCGTGAGAGGAGGATTATAAGTTTCAATTGTTTCTCTTCCAGATAAATCCTGCGAGGAGTGTAGTGAGAGTCCGCAAAGAGTGCGTTAACAAGTTTTTTGAGTTTTACCTCAGAAAAATCAGAAGGGTTAGTGTTAACTTATACCAGCAAGAAGTGCGAGGGTGGAACAGAGCCATGCAAGGAGTGCACAGGCCGAGGAGAGTGCTAGACTTATTCAACTCACAGAGTGGTTGAATATCCTCTGTTGCAAGGAGTGCACAGAGCAGGAATTGTTAGATAATCGAAAGTTATTGCGAATACGTGAAAGGTGTGCACGCAAGATTCTTTAGAATCCAGAAGTTTTCAGGAAGAAAAAGCTCAGGAAGGATAGCGTTGTTCAAAAACTTCAAAGGGAAGGAAAAAGTTCCAGTCGCCCAGGGAAATCGAGTTCATAGAATCGATGCCGAGTTACTTGGCCAAGATTCATTGAGATTTGAACGGACAGTGGAAAACTTCGAGGGAGAAAAGCCGATTTGTTGTGAGCCGTCGGATCGAACATAGCTGCGAGGAGGATAAGGTGGAGATCCATTCAGCTCTTGAATATCAAGAGAGATAGGGGTCGTTGATCCCATAGATCTGGAATGTTGGTTTGTTTCGGGATATCGGGGATCGCGAGTTGGGAGAACAAGGTTTATCCTTGGTTTTCAAATCCCCGAAGTGAGAAAAGCCAATTTGTAGGGAGCGATATGGACCGACAGATCTTGGCATGCCATGAGCCATTGGTCTAGGTCAGGAAAATTTCAGGAATTCAACCATAGAGGAAACAGAGGTGAAGAGTTCCCCAAAGTCGCGAAAGGTGAATCGCTAACTTGATCTTGGTCTTTGATTTGTGGAGGATCTGGACCGTAGATTCGGGTCATCAAATCTTCGAGAGTCGGGGATTCAAGAGGGAAGGAGGAACTATTCGCTGATTCCCCGAATCGTGAAATACTGAAATAGGTAGTGGGAGTTGGGACCCCGTCCCTGGAAGAAGGTCACGTCAAGTGCATAAAAGAGAGGGCTAGCACTTGCTAGACCCCTAATCAGAGTTTTGGGGATCGGGAGATCAGAGGATTAGAGGTAAGGAGTCTGTTGACTTCGCAAATCATGAAGTTCTGAAATGCTTGAGGGTTACGCCCTGGTTTGTGGTGTGCGGTCATATGAGTGGAGACAAGGTAGGAGCTAGTGGAAGCTAGGTTCCATTTTGGGGTTCAACATTTTGGCAGTTGAGGAGTCAAGTGGGGCTCGCATGTAGGAATCTTGATATCGAAAAATATGATAGCACCTTTGTGTGGGCCCATGGTTGTAGCGTTGTGGTCGTGTGGGAGAAGATCTCGTGCCTAGCGCTAGTTCACGCAGGTAGAGTTTTTGTGTAAGGACCTGTAGTTTTTTTAATTTGAGGTTCTAACAGTGGAACAAAAGAGACATTTCGGTTTAGGGAGATTGAAAGATCCTTAGACTAGGAGGTTAGCGAACCCTGCTGAGGTTGGGGTCTGCGTCACCATTGCTAGGACACCTCAACAGAATGGAGTTGTTGAAAGAAAGAATAGGAAAATACATGAAATGGAATGAACAATGCTAATGGATTCCAAATTGACAGATATATTTTGGACACAAACATTGCATACAATAGTTCACATTCAAGACATAGTAATGCTCAGAAACAACACTAACAAAACTCCCTATGAGCTATGGAAAGGAAGACCAACAAATGTGAAGAACTTTAGATTTTTTGGAAGAAAATTCTACATCAAAAGAGAAGATGACAAAATGGAAAGGTTTGATTCTCGTGTGGACAAATGATTCCTTGTTGGTTACTCAAGTACAAGTTAATCATACAAGTGTTACAACCTGAGATTGAACAAAGTTGTGGAAAGCATCAACGTAAGAATTGATGAAACAGGTAGACAAGAATTAAAGGAAGAAGAAAATGAATCAATGGAACAAATTTACGAAGAAGAAGCAGGAGATGAAAAAGAATTAGAAGGGGAAGATGAAGAGGATCTGACATAAGAAGAAGAGAAAGTTCAACAAGTGCCTCCAAAGACACCTAGCAGACGAGTACAAAAGAATCATCCTTCAGATCAGATTATCGGAAACAAAGATGCATGAGTTGAGACTAGAAGAAGAATCCGTTCACCAAAATAAGCGTACCTAGCACTCTCATCTACGATTGAACCAACTTGTTTTGAAGAGGCCATCAAGGATGAATTTTGGAATAAGGCCATGGATGAAGAATTGGATCAAATAGAGAAAAATGACACTTGGGGAATTGGTTCGAAGACCAAAGGATAAGAATGTGATCGACACAAAGTGGGTATACATGAATAAATTGAATGAATATGAACAGGTTACAAGGAAAAAAGATAGATTGGTATGTAAAGGATATGCACAGGTTGAAGGAATTGACTTTGAAGAGACATTTTCCCCAGTTGCCAGAATGGAAGAAATCCAATTTCTTTTAGCTTATGCATGCTCCAAAAATATTAAAGTGTATCAGATGGACATAAAATCATCTTTTATGAATGGGGAACTTGAAGAAGAAGTCTACATTAAACAACCAAAAGGATTTCAGTTGTCGGATAATGCAAATTATGTGTGTAAATTAAAGAAGGCCTTGTATGTTCTAAAACAGGCTCCTAGAGCATGGTACTCTAGACTGGATAAATATCTACAACATGCAGGGTTCAGAAAAGGAAGTGCAGACAACAACCTCTACATCAAGGTAACTCAATATAGTATTTTATTAATTGAATTTTATGTTAATGATATTATTTTTGGAAGTACCGATGACAAGTTAAGCCAGAAATTTGAAAAGGACATGCAGAATGAATTTGAAATGTCATTACTTGGAGAACTATCCTTCTTTTTGGGTCTTTAGATACATTAAAGCAATCAAGGAATTTTTATTTCTCAAACCAAGTATATCAGAGAAATGCTAAAGAGGTTCGGAATGGATGATTGCAAACCAGTTGTCACTCCCATGCAAACCAGTTGCAAGTTGAGCAAAGATGATGATTCAAAGTCTACATATCAGAGGCAATATAGGTCAATGATTGGTAGCTTACTATATGTGGCAACATCTAGACCAGATGTAACGTAGGCAGTTGGATAGATGGCATAATTTCAAGCAGCACCAAAGGAATCACATGTATTAGCAGTGAAGAGGATTTTTAGATATCTCAAAGGAACATAAGAGCTTGGATTATGGTATCCAAAAGGAAAGGATCTATCACTTATTGTCTACATAGATGTAGATTGGGTAGGTTGCATTGATGACCAACGAAGCACCAATGGAGCAACGTTCTATTTGGGTGAGTGTTTAGTATCATGGCTAAGCAAGAAACAATCATCAATATCTTTATCTACAGGTGAGGTAGAGTATATTGCAGCTACAACATGTTGTACATAGGTTCTATGGATAAAATTTTAAACTCTGACATATATACAGGTTGAGTATGATGAGCCCATTCCAATCTATTGTGATAATACAAGCGCTATCAGTATCTCAAATAATCCGGTGATGCACTCCAAGATGAAGCACATTCCAATCAAGAATCACTTTCTATGGGAACAGTTTGTAGAAAATAACATTAGAGTTGAATATGTGGGCAAAAAAGAACAAGTGGCAGACATCTTTACAAAACCACTTCTACGAGAATCCTTTGAGTATCTTCGCCATATACTTGGAGTTATTTCTACTCCAAAATGAATGATTTTGAATGCTTATCTTATATGTCTTAGATGTACACGAGGAAGCACCATAAATAGGACATTTCAGGTTGGGAGATCAGACAAGTTAGTTAGGGGGAGCAACCCCAAATGGAAAGATACCTTTTCCATTGATGAAAAAGGGGGAGAGATTTATCATATGCAGAGGACAAAGGCATGGTTCTAGGGGGAGTATTGGTCACAAAGATGCAGGCATGGTTCCAGGGGGAGCATGAGTGATATGATTTTAGTATTGCATCAGAGTTTTTCCATCAATGCCAAAGGGGGTGATTGTTGATTAATTGGGTTGGTTTTCATTGATGTCAACCCTTGAAGAAAGTCCGGTAGTGAATTTCGGTAGCACAAAGGTTTGGATAATGGATCCAAGTTTGTTTGATGTATAATGGTATGAGTTTTGATATATTTTCATGTAAGACTATTCTATATGGATAGTACATGTCATTCCATTTTTGGTGGTATGTGGAACGTCACATAACTCCTCATGGTTTGAGAGTTATGGTCTTATGAAGTTGGAGGACTCTCATATGTTGGCTTGAAGCCCCAAAAGGTCAAAGAATTCAAAGTGATTGCAAAGAAGAAATGATTTAAATAATAAAGTGAAGTGACAAAGTCAAAGAGGATTATTTAAATAATAAATTGAAGTGACAAAGTCAAGGATGATTATTTAAATAATAAAGTGAAGTGACAAAGTCAAGGAAGATTATTTAAATAATAAAGTAAATGGAGAACTTTCTAATTATGGAAAGTGGTTAGAAGTGGGTTAGCCCTAAAATAAAGAAATTGGGTTAAGATGGTTAAAAGGTAACCCCTTGAGGAAGCTACATGAACGTATAAATAAGAGGCAAGGCTCTCTCATTTTGAACACACTTGAGTATATTGAATATCTACAGGTGACTGAGGTAACCAAAGGATATCTAAGCCAAATTTCAGAGGGATGGAGAAGTAAAGAATTCTGAAATTCAGGTCAGGATAAATTCTTTTGATGATGCTTTCTAAGGTATATTATTTACAGGTCATCTCACCATTTTCACAATAACGTTTTTTTAAGAATGATTCAAACCGTGAAATTGGGAGGCCATTGAGAAAACATATCCAAGTAGTTGTGGTACAACGTTCAACTCGTGGGTCATTGTATTTTTGGAGTTACACTCTGTGGAAAATAGGGTTTGTGGCTAGTCCTGAAACTAGTCTAAAACAGGTGTTTCGGGTAAAAATGTCATAACTTCTTCATAAATGATCCAAATTCAGTAAGACAAATTTTTTTGTTTAGAGTACAGTATTTAGTATTCTGTGTACAATTTTCATATCCATACAACAAATATTCTGTGTGGGGCACGCTCTACAAGTTCACTCTCTAGAATAAGCCAAAATTCAACAAGGTATGCCATTTTTTCTATAACTCCTTTTCTGAGAGGTTCCAAGTTGTGACACCTAGAGTAATTGCATGAAACACACTGAAGAACATTGTATACTATTTTCAGATCTTTATTCATTACAGGTACATAGTTATGATTATTTCAAGTTAGGGTTGTTGACTAATCCAAAACTAGTCATGTGAGACTAAAATAAATTTTGATGAAAATGCTAGTCTCTTGTTGTTAAAGTTAAGGAAGGTTTGTAGGTTGAGGTACAGGTTGGTGCATGGTTGATGCACTTGTTTATGGTACAAGTTGAATACAGGTTGAGGTACAGGTTGATGCATGGTTTAGTTTATTGGTACATGTTGTTTGGTACAGGTTGTTTGGTACAAGTTTACATCAGTATATCTCACAGTGATAGTGTGACAGTGGTTCCATCATTCTACCTATATGTCATGGTGGTTGGACGGGGCAAGGACAGGTGGTTGTAGACACCTTCCAGTTGTAGCCGGAGAACATAGGGGTTCGTAGCCTCCTTCTGGTTGTAGCCAGAGAATTGGGGAGTTGGAGCTTCCCTCAGGTTGTAGCTTGAGAAACTAGGGGGTTGGAGCCTCCTTCCAGCTGCAGTTGGAAAAAAAAGGAAGTTGGTGCTTCCAATGAATGTAATTCTTCAAGACATATAAGAAAAAGCTTTCCATGGTTTTCTCCTTCTTTGGCTTTCCACGTAAAAACACTGTTGTATTGTGTATGTGTATGATTGCTCATTGTTTATTTACTCTGCAAATATTGGATGATAATGCTACATTGATATAACACTTGAATTATATGGTTAAAAAGGATTACATTTCTCTATTACTAATTCACCCCCACCTCTCAGTAATCCAACAAACAACACCAAAATAGATATAGCTTCTTAGGTTGTTCCTGGATAGGGAATAGTGCTAAGGCACCCTATGGAGGCTTTGTGAACCTCCCCACTTTAGACTAATATAAAAAAAATTAGTAGCTAGAGGGGTATCCCTCATTAATGGAGAATAATTCAAAAGGGCGTTTTCTATCAAATCAAAGGTTACTTTGAATGTTTATAATAATAAAACACATACAAGCATTTCAATTTTCAAAGGGCACCTTTACCTTATTCTAATATCCATCAAATGATAAACAAAAGAAACAACAAAACACTTTAACTTCAAGTATTAACAAGTAATCTAGTCAAATCCTGCTAACATGATTGTTTTCCAAGGGTTTCATTTGTAGGGAAACCCAGATTCAAAACCCACTATAGTCAAGAGGAGATATCTCAAAAATACAGCCAGCTAAGGGTTGGTGTGGCCTAGGCCGGGTGCAATCCCCATGTGATTTTGATGACTTAGATACCCCTGGGTCATGGTTTCTTAGCCAAAGGCTAGTCCCACAAGTCATAGACACACTAGAAAACAAAAAAAAGACAAGTAATCTAAAGCTAAAATATTCACTGTATGCAACCCATGAAAATATATTTCTTGAGCAATAGACAATGAAAACTAAATAAAACATATATAACTCAAATATTCTAAACACAAGTCATTTAATCACCAAATAATGTAGTATTAAATACATATCATTACCATGACAACTCATAAATACTTCAAAATCCAAAAAAATAATGTACAATATTTAGATTAGAGTTCAAGATAAGAATGTATATTAAATTGAATGCAAATTGAATAAATGAGGTGAATACTATGTTGGATCCCCAGGTTTTGATGGTTCATCACATCTATTCTAGAGACAGTCAATTGAACAACCAACTAGCAGTTGGAGACACTCGACCGGACAATCAACTAGCAGTTGGAGATAGTCGGTTGGACAATCGACTACCAACCGGAGACAATTGGTCAACGGGTCAACTATCCAGGCAATTGACTATGTGTTGGAAGACTAGATGGTCGAGTCGACTAGTCGACGAAATAGTGTGGGTTTGCTGGAAACCGTTACAACAACTAACTATTATTTGTGGACAAGATCTTCCCAATTCAAAGGAAATTGGTTATATCTTAAGACTATAAATAAAGGACCCCATGTGTTACTATAACATAAGTGAAGTATGTATGGTGTGAAAACATTTATCATGCATTGTGATGTTCTAATCTTAATTCATTGTGATTAAGTGTTGAAGTAGTGTCTTTAGGGTCCACTGATCTTCTTGGAGTATTATTTCATTTCTTCTATATCTACATATTATGTTTGTTTCCGTTCTTAGGGTTTCCCCCAAAACCAACATCATATCAAAGAGATTGGTTTTGACCTCACCTGTTGTCCATAAATTGTGTTGAGTTGAATCTTTTAGTGATTGATTATGGGCTATTGATTTGTTAATTGTAACCCATTTAGACTATTTCAGATATGTAAGACATAAAGGATAGCTTCCAATATTGATCCTATTGTTTTGAATGGACTCAATTACATTATATGGGCACCATATATGGAGACCCTACTAAAAATAAATGGGCTCCTAGAGTATACTTAGACCGCTATTCCATATCCAAAGGATGACCAGGTGAAGTTTGTCATTGATGGAAATAAATATGAGGTCGTTGGCGTCATTACGACTTAGGTTTCTTGGAAGATTCACTTTCATACAAGTGAGATTGATTGTCCTCATGAATTCTGGAAGAAGTTGAAGTATTTTTTTTATAAAGTCGACGAGATTCAAGTTCTACAATTAGAGAAATAGTTGATCTCTCTTGAATCCCATTCCTTTGAAAGGATTGAAGACTATTTGGCTTGTGTTAAAGAGCTGCAGTTGAAATTGGGAGAATGTGGGAGGAATTTTTAGAAGAAATATGGAAAACTCATTGAGTTGGTCTTGATGAATTTGAGAACAAATTTTGATGTGTTCCATTCCACATTCCATACCAACTCATAGGAACGGAATAAATATGGTAAATATTATATCTTTGATACTTTCCATGGCTCACTAATTAGTGATCAATGCACGTTGCTTGATAAAGGGAAGCTTGATGGTAAACATCGGTCTTACTTTCTCAAGGGAAATGGAAAGTTGAATTATAAGATAAGAGGATGCTTTGATGTTCCTGTATGAAGACAAGAATGTCTCAACCAGAAGACTAGAGTGAAGACTAATGAATCAACATCTAGCCAGAATAATCAAAAGCATAAAATGTGTCTCTACTATGGAAAGGTTGGACATGTGGAGAAAATCTATTGGAAGAAGAGCTTCGAATTAGAAGAGAAGGTTAAGCAACTTAAAGGTGATATGCCAATTGAGTGTTGATCGACCAAAAACTTTACCTTCCAAGTTGGAACTTCTCAAGTGTTTCTTGCTCATACCTTGTAGAATGAGTGTGTAGTTAACTCTGGGTGCACTCATCATATGGCCAAATATGCTTCTCTATTCTTCTTCTTGGATAAAGTTGTCAAGCGAAAGATTTATGTAGCTAATGATTTTGATCTTGACATTACTAGTTGTTGTGATGTTATTTCTGTTCTAAGACTTTTGCGATCATTGTTTTGTTCAGAGAGTACTTTTGGATCCATCGCATAAGTTTTATGTTTTTCGACGTTTCAGACCAAACTAGTGTGGTCCATCATCAGGAAAGCGTTTTTGAAAAATGAAGGAAAAGAGAATAAAACACGTATATAAATACTCGAAAAGTTATTGTAAGGAGCCGACTTATTGAAATGAAATCAATAATTATAATTTTTTTTTTTTAAGATTATAAGTGTGGTGATGTTGTTGAGTCTCAAAATTGTCTCATTTTCATCCTCTTTTCCTTTCACCATTCGTCACATTCTATCAATTCATTTAACCATTCATTATACTCTTTTCATGAATACATTTGGGTTTCACCGTATTATTTTCCACTTTGATCATTTTAGTATTAAAAGAGAATTTATGATTAAATATTAGAAATCAATATATTTTTCATATATATCTCAATGATTTGTGTGAGCTTTGTGATGTAGGTATATTTGAAGCTTTCAATCAAGGAGTATTCAAAAGATTCCCGAATGTTTTCTCCATCTTTTCAAAATTTGAAGGAGATAATTCAAGATTATTTCAAGGAGGAATATCATGAGAGGATTTGTGAGAGAAAAGTGGGATAAGTATTTTGTAATTATAGAAAATTGGTTGAGAGAAAATTGGAGATGATTTGAAGGGATAAGTATTTTATAGTTATAGAAAATTGGTTGAGAGAAAAGTGGAATTGGTTGAGAGAAAAGTGGATTTGTAATTATGAGTTGCTTATCTTCTTTTCAAAGCACTCATGTATAAATAAGAGGGCTCTCTCCTCATTTGAGAGGAGGAGAGGAAGAGAGAAAGAAAGGAAAAAGAAGAACATAGTTAGTCTTTACTCTTGAGATAATGAGTTAGTCATGGATTTCATCATGTTGTAATAGGAGTTAATGTTTTAGAGTAAATATTTTGATTTCTCCATAATAGATTTGTTATTTTGAGTTGTTAATATAGATTTTATGTGAGCTCACATATGTTTTTCATTTGTCATTTGTTATTTATGTTATAGATGATATTTCCTTTGTCTAATTTCATGCTTTCTCAATTAGGTTTAATTTATGCAATTTCACGCTTTCGTTTATGTCATGCAATTCAATTTCATGCTTTCTCGATCTGGTGTAATTTATGCAATTTCATGTTTTTGTTTATTTCATGCAATTCAATTCTAGTCGTGTGTTTCTTTTTCAATCATTAGATTAGGTTAGCTTACTTTCACCCTGCATATATTTTTCTTTCACCTTGAAGCATACAAGCCCCGGGTTGACAATTTTATGTCGAATTCATTAGCATATAAATCGCTCGACATTTTGGCGCCATTGCCGGGGGAGGTGATAAAGGGATTAGAGCTTAGGTAGGTAAGTTTCCTTTAATTACAGAACAAGGGGGATGATAAAATTTAAGACAAGACGTAAGAACCTCCGCATCCATTTTAACGGGTGTCTGATGCAGGAGCATCACTAGCATCAAGCAAGCGTGGGGCAAGCACCAACACATTTTGGCACATGATAAAATTGTTTGAAATCTTTTTGAAGTTGGATGCGCCAAACTGAAATGAAACAATTAAGGAAAGGGCGTACTTCTTGATTTTAAACAGACCTTGAGCGTTCCACTCTCATCTGTAGTAGGTGAAGGCATTTATGTTAGTTATTGTAAGTAGATAGCTTTAATTTCCTAGATTTGACAGTTTCAGGAGCTGGAGGGAAAACGGATATAGACACCCTCACTTGTATCATTGTAACAATAAGAAGCATTATGAGAAGAGAGAATAGGAGAGCAGAAGCAAAAAACTCTGTAGAAAACCCCATGTGCAGAAGTTCTGGATTAATAGAAAGATTTTTAGTTCAGACTCATGGTGTTCAATCTCTTTTCTGTGTTATGCATGCTGATTGATATATGCTTATTTATTCTTTGTTATGCATTTGATTTTATGCGTGAATGTATGATTTCATATTTAATGTTTGAAATCTGAAGAGAGGGAGAGTGAAGAATGAGTTTCAATTGTTTCTCTATCTAAGCAAGAGTTTCTTGCAAGGAGTGCAGTGAAGTTGTCTGCAAGGCATGTGTTGACAAGAGTCCAGAGTTCCATCTCTAAAATCTCAGAAGAGATAACGTTATTCTCATTCTCGCAGAAGTGCAAATTAAGCACACGATCCGTGCAAGGAGTGCGCAGGCTAAGTGAAGTCTCAGTGTTTGTAAACTGAGCGAAGTTGTTGAAGGACTACTGCTGCAGGGAGTGCGCAGAGTCGAAGGACTTCAAATTCTTTGAAGTAATCGAAGGAGTCATCGCAAGGAGTGCGTGCGAGAGTCTTCTTTAAGACTCGGAGTTGGAGAAAGCTCAGGAAGTTTAGTGCCTTGAAGTATTGGAAGGAGGCGCATCCACTCTGGTCTACTGGCGAATAAGTTTTCGTGAAGATACTGTGTTCATTTCGCCAAAATTGTCAAGGAGGAATTTGATGGTCAGAATCCTCCATGGAGGATTCACGAAGTCCCGGAAGCCATCAGATCTCGTAGAGGAGCAGGGGAGTTATGACAACATTCGTCCAGTGCAAGATCAGGAAAATCGGACCATAGGATCCAAACCAACGAGGGTCGTTGGATCACCCACATATTTCACATCTCGGGGTTTTGGGAGGTGAAGGGTTGAAACCTTTGTAACGAGACTCGCGAAATTCCAAAAGGTGAAGTCCCGAGATAGCGAAAGGAATCTGAGTCGTTCACCGAAAGAAGAACACGTGTCGCGAGATCACTCGTATCGGGGACTCAAACATCATAGGTTAGAAAGGGAGGTCATTCAACTTCGCGAGTGGTGAAGCTGCGAAGTGATCAGGACTGTCCATCTGAGAGTGGACAAGTGGCGTGCTTGCCAACATGGAAGTCGGAATTTGTTTACCATTTCGGGGTTTCGTGAGTTGGAGAGTCATAAGTTCAACATCAAGACTCACGAAGTTGCGAGAAGCGAAATCATGAAGTAATATAAGACATCCATCGAAGGAGGATAGGTGGTAGAGATCAGAGGATCTCGCGAAGTCGAAGGTTTGTTAGGTGAGAGCCCAAAATTTGGGTGCTCGAAGTTGCGAGAAGCGAAGCTGGGAGGTTGCACCTAAGAGACATGTGGCAGAACTGCAAGGTGGGCCCGGGAAGTGGACCGACAGACACACGTCACACACCTGGAGGATTCAACACTCTGTTGACCTCTCACCTCTCGAGGACTTGGGAGAGAAGGGAATGAAAGTTTGAGCCTTCGAATCGCGAAGTTGCGAGTAGCGAGAACGAGAGGAGAAAAGTCATATCTTGCCTCTTGGGGATTTGGGAAGGAAAGGTGCCAAGGTTGAACCTTCAAACTTGCGAAGGCGTGAGAGGTGAAAGGCGCTAGTGCTTAGCCTAGACGGTGATCACACAAGGAGGGAGCTGACAAAGTAAGATTTATAGCCATTTTGCGATTTCAGATATCAGAAAATTGGAGGAGGAAGAGTCGGGGTTTCAACTAGCGAACTTGCGAAATCGCGAATCGCAAAAAAGAACCCGTGGATTGATTTGAAAGGGGATTCTAACAAAGAATCTGGAAGAGCCGATCCATCTCAAAGGGCATATAGAACGATCCTGTGAGTGGATCTCGGTCCTGGAGGCTAATAGGTCTGCGTCAATTGGTATCAGATCCCAGAAATATTTCTTTTCTTTTTGTAGCAGGGAAAAGGAATATTCACCATGCTGCCGAGAAGAAGGGACAGGAAAACACATAATCCACCAGAGGATAGGGAAATTCTGAGAAGAAGGGGTAGGTAGATGCCTGATCTAGCCATGGAGAGAGAGATGTGTGACCTATGCACCAGACTTGAGGACATGGAGACAACACAGAGGCGCACAACCGGTGTTGGGGATCTTAGTGATTCCGAAAGTGAAAATGAGGTTGAAAATGAAGGAGAAGAGGTCACAACAGAAGATGCAACAAATGAACGCCCGATTAGGGTTGTTGCAAGAATGGGTGCTAAGGAAAAAATGGACATTCTAGTTTATGAAGGAAACCTGGATGCTGAAGAGCTTCTAGACTGGATTAGAGCTCTGGACACACATTTTGACTATGAAGATGTCGAGGAAGACAAAAAGGTCAAACATGCTATCACAAGACTAAAAGGACATGCAACATTGTGGTGGGATGAACTACAAGCTAACAGATGCTGCAAGGGCAAGCAGAAAATCAAGAGTTAGGATAGGATGATTGTGAAGATGAAGGTGAAATTCATTCCCAGGGATTACCAGATTACTTTGTTTCGGAGAATGCAGAATTTGAGACAGAAATTGATGACAATAAAGGAATACACTGAAGAATTCTATAGGATGAACATTAGGGCAGGTCATCGCGAAAGTGACGATGAAAAAGTTTCTAGGTACATGAATGGTTTGAGATACGACATTCAGGATGAGATGAGCATGATGACCATCTAAACAGTGGGAGATGTTTATTAGATGGCTCTAAAATATGAAGAGAAGCTGAGCCGAAAGAAGGGTCAAAGAGGCAGAGGCAGAAGTCATCCCAAAGGCAAATCAGTTGCCCAGGATAGAAATCAGGAACCAAAAGAGGATTGGAAGAAACCTCAGACTCAAACTGAGAGAGGTGGAAGTTCACAAAGAGGGCAACATACTGAACAGAGAGTTCAGTATGCTGATGGAAACATTTTTCCTCGTACCAGAGGTAGAGGAAGAGGAAGAGGTGGAGTAGTGAAATGCTTCACATGTGGAAAGAATGGACACAAGTCTTATGAGTGTCCTGACAAAAAGAAAGAAGGTGGTGAAACTCACATCACTGAAGCACAGAGGCGAAATGTTGAGGCAGAGGATGTTGAAGGTGGAAGATCGCTGATGATGCGAAAGGTTTTCTTAACGCCAAAGAAGGAGGTGGAGAATCTAGTGCAAAGAAATAGTCTTTTTCGGACTGATTGCAAAACCAAGGACAGGGTATGCAAGGTCATTGTGGACAGTAGTAGCACAGATAATCTCGTTTCTACAGAGATGGTAGAAAAGATGGAGTTGGAGACTATTGAACATCCAAGCCCATACAGAGTCTCATGGCTACAAAAAGGACATCAGGTAAATGTCACTAAATAATGTTTAGTTGAATTTAAAATAGGAGGGTATAAAGATGAAATACTCTGTGATGTCATTACCATGGATGTTTGTCATCTATTGCTGGGTATACCGTGGCAATATGAGATAAATGTGATTCATGACAGGAGAATGAACACATACACCCTAGAGAAGAATGGGAGAATTCACATGTTGCTTCCAATCAAAGATAAGGAGGTGAAACCTGAAGTAAGCAACACTGTATTTCTCATGAGTGGGAAGGAACTTCTTATGGAGGTTAAGAAGAAGGAAGAACCATAATTCATTGTGGTAAGGAAGCCTAAATTTTTCTTAACCAGTAAAACGGTAGATGATTTACCGGAAGAGGTTCAGAAACTGTTGGAAGAGTTTGCTGATATAGTAGTGGACAGACTACCTCGTTCGTTGCCACCGATTAGAAGTATAAGTCATCAAATTGATCTCATACATGGAGCTAGTTTACAAAACAAGGAAGCGTATAGATTGACACCACAAGAGAATGAAGAGGTCAAAAGACAAGTCCAGGATTTGTTGGAGAAAGGTTTGGTCAGAGAAAGATTGAGTCTGTGTGCTATTCTGACGGTGCTCAGTTCGAAGAAAGATGGAGGCTGGAGGATGTGTACTGATTCGAGAGCGATCAACAAGATAACCATCAGGTACAAATTTCCATTTCCAAGGATGGATGATTTGATGGATTGCTTGAGTGGAGCAATTTTTTTTTCGAAGATTGATTTGAAGAGTGGTTATCATCAGATTCGCATGAGAGAAGGATATGAATGGAAGACAACATTCAAAACCAATGAAGGGCTATACAAATGGATTTTCATGCCGTTTGGTTTAAAAAATGCGTTGAGTACTTTCATTAGATTGATGAATGAAGTGAAGAAGAGACACAAGTCTTTTCACTGGATAGAAGAGGCTGAGAAAAGCTTCAATTTGCTGAAAAGGAAAATCACGGAACAACCAATCCTGGTGTTGCCTGATTTCCAAAAGACATTTCAAGTGAAATGCGATGCAAGTGGATTTTCAATAGGGGCAGTTTTGAGTCAAGAGGACAGGCCAATAGCATACTTCAGCGAGAAGCTGAATGAAGTGAAAGTAAAATACTCCACGTATGACAAGGAGTTCTATGCTATTATACATGCATTGAAGAAATGGGGACATTACTTAATTCCTAAAGAGTTTGTCTTATACAGTGATAATCATGCATTGCAATTTGTGACTCAACAGGAGAAGTTGAATCGAATACATGTAAAATGGGTTGAATATATGCAGAATTTCACTTTTGTGATTAAACATATTTCTGGTACTGCTAACAAAGTTGTTGATTCTTTGAGTAGGAAATGTTTACTATTGTAGGAGTTCAGGGTCAAAACGTTGGGTTTTGATGATCTCAAGGAGATGTATCAAGATGATCCATATTTTAAAGAGGCGTACGAAGCAACTGAGAATCCAATTCTCATAGATAGAAGCCAATGGGAAGAATACATGATCCAGGAAGGATTATTGTTTAAAGGTAATCAACTTTGTATTCCAAAATGCTCCATGAGGGAGAATTTACTGAAGGAGAAACATAGTGGAGGATTGGTCGGACATTTCGGTCATGACAAGATGTTCGCAAAGTTGAATGAGTCATATTTTTGGCCAGGAATGAGAGCAGATGTCAAAATATTCGTGGACAGATGCAAAATTTGTCAGCATTCAAAAGGGAAGAGACAAAATGCAGGCTTTTATCAACCGTTACCCATACCAGATAGGCCGTGGGATGCAGTCAGCATGGACTTCATATTGGGGTTGCCAAGAACACAAAGAGGGTTTGACTCAATCTTTGTAGTGCTGGATAGATTTTCCAAAATGGCACATTTCATTCCATGTCATAAAACCAGTGACGCAACTCAAATTGCGAATCTGTTTTTCAAAAGGTCATTCGACTTTACGGCTTACCAAGGAGCATAGTTTCGGATCGAGACACCAAGTTCATGGGACACTTCTGGAGAACCTTATGGAAAAATCTAGGAATGAACTTGTCGTTCAGTTCAGCTTATCATCCTCAGACGGATGGACAGACAGAAGTTGTGAACCAAAGTTTGGGAGACTTGCTAAGGAGCTTGGTGACAGAACACCACAGTCAGTGGGACAATATTCTACCATAGGCGAAATTTTCTTATAATGATTCAATCAACAGAAGCACAAGGTAGAATCCATTCCAGATTGTTAATGGGATGCAGCCAAGAGGAATTTTGAAATTGAGGGATTCAGAACAGAATGAAACTAGGAGTGCTAGTGCAGAGGATTTCGTACAAGTGATGAAGGAACTTCACAGCCAGGTGAAGGAGCGATTGAAAAACTCGAGCCAAGAGTATAAGCGCAGAGCAGAACAACACAGGAGACAAATTCAATTTGAGGTTGGTGATTTGATTCTGGCACATATGAGAAAGGAAAGGTTCCCAAAAGGAGCATATAACAAACTAAAGATGAAGAAGATCGGACCATGTAAGGTCTTGAAGAAATTTGGGGCAAATGCTTATGAGATTGAATTACCCGATGGGATTGGAATTTCTTCGATATTCAATGTCTCAGATTTGTACCCATACAAAGCTGAGGAAGCAGGAACAAGTGATGAACAACCAGAGGTCCAGTGGACAAAACAGATGCCAGTTGCAGAGAATCCCCAGATGGAAAGCATACTGGACAAAAGAGTTAGCAAGAGGACTAGGAGAAAGGAATACTTTGAATACTTGGTCAAGTGGAAGGGACATCCAGTTGAAGATGCCAGCTGGGAGAATGAAGTAGAAATTCAGAAGCATGGACAGACCGTGCAAGAGCTCATGGCAAGGAGCCCATGAAAATTTTCAAGCGAGGGAGTATGATGCAGGATCATCACCAGCATCAAGCGAGCATGGGGCAAGCACCAACGCATTTTGGCACATGATAAAATTGTTTGAAATCTTTTTGAAGTTGGATGCACCAAACTTAAATGAAACAATTAAGGAAAGGGCATACTTCTTGATTGTAAATAGACCTTGAGCATCCCACTCTCGTCTTTAGTAGGTGAAGGCATTTATGTTAGTTATTGTAAGTAGATAACTTTAATTTCCTAGATTTGAAAGTTTCAAGAGCCGGAGGGAAAACGGATATAGACACCCTCACTTGTATCATTGTAACAATAAGCAGCATTATGAGAAGAGAGAATAGGAGAGCAGAAGCAGAAAATTGTGTAGAAAACCCCATGTGTAGAAGTTCTAGATTAATACAAATATTTTTAGTTCAGACTCATGGTGTTCAATCTCTTTTCTGTGTTGTGCATGCTGATTGATATATTATTGTTTATTCTCTGTTATGCATTTTCTTTTATGCGTGAATGTATGATTTCATATTTAATGTCTGAAATCTGAAGAGAGGGAGAGTGAACAATGAGTTTCAATTGTTTCTCTATCTGAGCAAGAGTTTCCTGCAAGGAGTGCAGTGAAGTTGTCCGGAAGGCGTGCATTGACAAGAGTCGAGAGTTCCATCTCTAAAATCTCAGAAGAGATAACATTATTCTCATTCTCGCAGAAGTGCAAATTAAGCACATGAGCTGTACAAGGAGTGTGCAGACTGAGTGAAATCTCAGTGTTTGTAAACTGAGCGAAGTTGTTGAAGGACTACTGCTGCAGGGAGTGCGTAGAGTCGAAGGACTTCAAATTCTTTGAAGTAATCGAAGGAGTCGCTCCAAGGAGTGCGTGTGGGAGTCTTCTATAAGACTCAGAGTTGGAGAAATATTAGGAAATTTAGTGCCTTATAGTATTGGAAGGAGGCACAACCACTCTGGTCTACTGGCGGATAAGTTTTCGTGAAGATACTGTGTTCATTTCGCCAAAATTGTCAAGGAGGAATTTGACGGTCAGAATCTTCCGTGGATGATTCGTGAAGTCTCGGAAGCCGTCAGATCTCGCAGAGGAGCAGGGGAGTTATGGTAGCATTCATCCAGTGCAAGATCGGGAAAATTAAACCATAGGATCCGAACCAACGAGGGCCATTGGATCACCCACATAGTTAGTCTTTACTCTTGAGATAATGAGTTAGTCATGGATTTCATCATGTTGTAATAGGAGTTAATGTTTTAGAGTAAATATTTTGATTTCTCCATAATAGATTTATTATTTTGAGTTGTTAATATAGATTTTATGTGAGCTCACATATGTTTGTCATTTGTCATTTGTTATTTATGTTATAGATGATATTTCCTTTGTCTAATTTCATGCTTTCTCAATTAGGTTTAATTTATGCAATTTCACGCTTTCGTTTATGTCATGCAATTATATTTCATGCTTTCTCGATCTGGTGTAGTTTATGCAATTTCATGTTTTTGTTTATTTCATGCAATTCAATTCTAGTCGTGTGTTTCTTTTTCAATCATTAGATTAGGTTAGCTTACTTTCACCTTGCATATATTTTTCTTTCACCTTGAAGCATACAAGCCCCGGGTTGACAATTTTATGTCGAATTCATTAGCATATAAATCGCTCGACATTTTGGCGCCATTGCCGGGGGAGGTGATAAAGGGATTAGAGCTTAGGTAGGTAAGTTTCCTTTAATTACAGAACAAGGGGGATGATAAAATTTAAGACAAGACGTAAGAACCTCCGCATCCATTTTAACGGGTGTCTGATGCAGGAGCATCACTAGCATCAAGCAAGCGTGGGGCAAGCACCAACACATTTTGGCACATGATAAAATTGTTTGAAATCTTTTTGAAGTTGGATGCGCCAAACTGAAATGAAACAATTAAGGAAAGGGCGTACTTCTTGATTTTAAACAGACCTTGAGCGTTCCACTCTCATCTGTAGTAGGTGAAGGCATTTATGTTAGTTATTGTAAGTAGATAGCTTTAATTTCCTAGATTTGACAGTTTCAGGAGCTGGAGGGAAAACGGATATAGACACCCTCACTTGTATCATTGTAACAATAAGAAGCATTATGAGAAGAGAGAATAGGAGAGCAGAAGCAAAAAACTCTGTAGAAAACCCCATGTGCAGAAGTTCTGGATTAATAGAAAGATTTTTAGTTCAGACTCATGGTGTTCAATCTCTTTTCTGTGTTATGCATGCTGATTGATATATGCTTATTTATTCTTTGTTATGCATTTGATTTTATGCGTGAATGTATGATTTCATATTTAATGTTTGAAATCTGAAGAGAGGGAGAGTGAAGAATGAGTTTCAATTGTTTCTCTATCTAAGCAAGAGTTTCTTGCAAGGAGTGCAGTGAAGTTGTCTGCAAGGCATGTGTTGACAAGAGTCCAGAGTTCCATCTCTAAAATCTCAGAAGAGATAACGTTATTCTCATTCTCGCAGAAGTGCAAATTAAGCACACGATCCGTGCAAGGAGTGCGCAGGCTAAGTGAAGTCTCAGTGTTTGTAAACTGAGCGAAGTTGTTGAAGGACTACTGCTGCAGGGAGTGCGCAGAGTCGAAGGACTTCAAATTCTTTGAAGTAATCGAAGGAGTCATCGCAAGGAGTGCGTGCGAGAGTCTTCTTTAAGACTCGGAGTTGGAGAAAGCTCAGGAAGTTTAGTGCCTTGAAGTATTGGAAGGAGGCGCATCCACTCTGGTCTACTGGCGAATAAGTTTTCGTGAAGATACTGTGTTCATTTCGCCAAAATTGTCAAGGAGGAATTTGATGGTCAGAATCCTCCATGGAGGATTCACGAAGTCCCGGAAGCCATCAGATCTCGTAGAGGAGCAGGGGAGTTATGACAACATTCGTCCAGTGCAAGATCAGGAAAATCGGACCATAGGATCCAAACCAACGAGGGTCGTTGGATCACCCACATATTTCACATCTCGGGGTTTTGGGAGGTGAAGGGTTGAAACCTTTGTAACGAGACTCGCGAAATTCCAAAAGGTGAAGTCCCGAGATAGCGAAAGGAATCTGAGTCGTTCACCGAAAGAAGAACACGTGTCGCGAGATCACTCGTATCGGGGACTCAAACATCATAGGTTAGAAAGGGAGGTCATTCAACTTCGCGAGTGGTGAAGCTGCGAAGTGATCAGGACTGTCCATCTGAGAGTGGACAAGTGGCGTGCTTGCCAACATGGAAGTCGGAATTTGTTTACCATTTCGGGGTTTCGTGAGTTGGAGAGTCATAAGTTCAACATCAAGACTCACGAAGTTGCGAGAAGCGAAATCATGAAGTAATATAAGACATCCATCGAAGGAGGATAGGTGGTAGAGATCAGAGGATCTCGCGAAGTCGAAGGTTTGTTAGGTGAGAGCCCAAAATTTGGGTGCTCGAAGTTGCGAGAAGCGAAGCTGGGAGGTTGCACCTAAGAGACATGTGGCAGAACTGCAAGGTGGGCCCGGGAAGTGGACCGACAGACACACGTCACACACCTGGAGGATTCAACACTCTGTTGACCTCTCACCTCTCGAGGACTTGGGAGAGAAGGGAATGAAAGTTTGAGCCTTCGAATCGCGAAGTTGCGAGTAGCGAGAACGAGAGGAGAAAAGTCATATCTTGCCTCTTGGGGATTTGGGAAGGAAAGGTGCCAAGGTTGAACCTTCAAACTTGCGAAGGCGTGAGAGGTGAAAGGCGCTAGTGCTTAGCCTAGACGGTGATCACACAAGGAGGGAGCTGACAAAGTAAGATTTATAGCCATTTTGCGATTTCAGATATCAGAAAATTGGAGGAGGAAGAGTCGGGGTTTCAACTAGCGAACTTGCGAAATCGCGAATCGCAAAAAAGAACCCGTGGATTGATTTGAAAGGGGATTCTAACAAAGAATCTGGAAGAGCCGATCCATCTCAAAGGGCATATAGAACGATCCTGTGAGTGGATCTCGGTCCTGGAGGCTAATAGGTCTGCGTCAATTGGTATCAGATCCCAGAAATATTTCTTTTCTTTTTGTAGCAGGGAAAAGGAATATTCACCATGCTGCCGAGAAGAAGGGACAGGAAAACACATAATCCACCAGAGGATAGGGAAATTCTGAGAAGAAGGGGTAGGTAGATGCCTGATCTAGCCATGGAGAGAGAGATGTGTGACCTATGCACCAGACTTGAGGACATGGAGACAACACAGAGGCGCACAACCGGTGTTGGGGATCTTAGTGATTCCGAAAGTGAAAATGAGGTTGAAAATGAAGGAGAAGAGGTCACAACAGAAGATGCAACAAATGAACGCCCGATTAGGGTTGTTGCAAGAATGGGTGCTAAGGAAAAAATGGACATTCTAGTTTATGAAGGAAACCTGGATGCTGAAGAGCTTCTAGACTGGATTAGAGCTCTGGACACACATTTTGACTATGAAGATGTCGAGGAAGACAAAAAGGTCAAACATGCTATCACAAGACTAAAAGGACATGCAACATTGTGGTGGGATGAACTACAAGCTAACAGATGCTGCAAGGGCAAGCAGAAAATCAAGAGTTAGGATAGGATGATTGTGAAGATGAAGGTGAAATTCATTCCCAGGGATTACCAGATTACTTTGTTTCGGAGAATGCAGAATTTGAGACAGAAATTGATGACAATAAAGGAATACACTGAAGAATTCTATAGGATGAACATTAGGGCAGGTCATCGCGAAAGTGACGATGAAAAAGTTTCTAGGTACATGAATGGTTTGAGATACGACATTCAGGATGAGATGAGCATGATGACCATCTAAACAGTGGGAGATGTTTATTAGATGGCTCTAAAATATGAAGAGAAGCTGAGCCGAAAGAAGGGTCAAAGAGGCAGAGGCAGAAGTCATCCCAAAGGCAAATCAGTTGCCCAGGATAGAAATCAGGAACCAAAAGAGGATTGGAAGAAACCTCAGACTCAAACTGAGAGAGGTGGAAGTTCACAAAGAGGGCAACATACTGAACAGAGAGTTCAGTATGCTGATGGAAACATTTTTCCTCGTACCAGAGGTAGAGGAAGAGGAAGAGGTGGAGTAGTGAAATGCTTCACATGTGGAAAGAATGGACACAAGTCTTATGAGTGTCCTGACAAAAAGAAAGAAGGTGGTGAAACTCACATCACTGAAGCACAGAGGCGAAATGTTGAGGCAGAGGATGTTGAAGGTGGAAGATCGCTGATGATGCGAAAGGTTTTCTTAACGCCAAAGAAGGAGGTGGAGAATCTAGTGCAAAGAAATAGTCTTTTTCGGACTGATTGCAAAACCAAGGACAGGGTATGCAAGGTCATTGTGGACAGTAGTAGCACAGATAATCTCGTTTCTACAGAGATGGTAGAAAAGATGGAGTTGGAGACTATTGAACATCCAAGCCCATACAGAGTCTCATGGCTACAAAAAGGACATCAGGTAAATGTCACTAAATAATGTTTAGTTGAATTTAAAATAGGAGGGTATAAAGATGAAATACTCTGTGATGTCATTACCATGGATGTTTGTCATCTATTGCTGGGTATACCGTGGCAATATGAGATAAATGTGATTCATGACAGGAGAATGAACACATACACCCTAGAGAAGAATGGGAGAATTCACATGTTGCTTCCAATCAAAGATAAGGAGGTGAAACCTGAAGTAAGCAACACTGTATTTCTCATGAGTGGGAAGGAACTTCTTATGGAGGTTAAGAAGAAGGAAGAACCATAATTCATTGTGGTAAGGAAGCCTAAATTTTTCTTAACCAGTAAAACGGTAGATGATTTACCGGAAGAGGTTCAGAAACTGTTGGAAGAGTTTGCTGATATAGTAGTGGACAGACTACCTCGTTCGTTGCCACCGATTAGAAGTATAAGTCATCAAATTGATCTCATACATGGAGCTAGTTTACAAAACAAGGAAGCGTATAGATTGACACCACAAGAGAATGAAGAGGTCAAAAGACAAGTCCAGGATTTGTTGGAGAAAGGTTTGGTCAGAGAAAGATTGAGTCTGTGTGCTATTCTGACGGTGCTCAGTTCGAAGAAAGATGGAGGCTGGAGGATGTGTACTGATTCGAGAGCGATCAACAAGATAACCATCAGGTACAAATTTCCATTTCCAAGGATGGATGATTTGATGGATTGCTTGAGTGGAGCAATTTTTTTTTCGAAGATTGATTTGAAGAGTGGTTATCATCAGATTCGCATGAGAGAAGGATATGAATGGAAGACAACATTCAAAACCAATGAAGGGCTATACAAATGGATTTTCATGCCGTTTGGTTTAAAAAATGCGTTGAGTACTTTCATTAGATTGATGAATGAAGTGAAGAAGAGACACAAGTCTTTTCACTGGATAGAAGAGGCTGAGAAAAGCTTCAATTTGCTGAAAAGGAAAATCACGGAACAACCAATCCTGGTGTTGCCTGATTTCCAAAAGACATTTCAAGTGAAATGCGATGCAAGTGGATTTTCAATAGGGGCAGTTTTGAGTCAAGAGGACAGGCCAATAGCATACTTCAGCGAGAAGCTGAATGAAGTGAAAGTAAAATACTCCACGTATGACAAGGAGTTCTATGCTATTATACATGCATTGAAGAAATGGGGACATTACTTAATTCCTAAAGAGTTTGTCTTATACAGTGATAATCATGCATTGCAATTTGTGACTCAACAGGAGAAGTTGAATCGAATACATGTAAAATGGGTTGAATATATGCAGAATTTCACTTTTGTGATTAAACATATTTCTGGTACTGCTAACAAAGTTGTTGATTCTTTGAGTAGGAAATGTTTACTATTGTAGGAGTTCAGGGTCAAAACGTTGGGTTTTGATGATCTCAAGGAGATGTATCAAGATGATCCATATTTTAAAGAGGCGTACGAAGCAACTGAGAATCCAATTCTCATAGATAGAAGCCAATGGGAAGAATACATGATCCAGGAAGGATTATTGTTTAAAGGTAATCAACTTTGTATTCCAAAATGCTCCATGAGGGAGAATTTACTGAAGGAGAAACATAGTGGAGGATTGGTCGGACATTTCGGTCATGACAAGATGTTCGCAAAGTTGAATGAGTCATATTTTTGGCCAGGAATGAGAGCAGATGTCAAAATATTCGTGGACAGATGCAAAATTTGTCAGCATTCAAAAGGGAAGAGACAAAATGCAGGCTTTTATCAACCGTTACCCATACCAGATAGGCCGTGGGATGCAGTCAGCATGGACTTCATATTGGGGTTGCCAAGAACACAAAGAGGGTTTGACTCAATCTTTGTAGTGCTGGATAGATTTTCCAAAATGGCACATTTCATTCCATGTCATAAAACCAGTGACGCAACTCAAATTGCGAATCTGTTTTTCAAAAGGTCATTCGACTTTACGGCTTACCAAGGAGCATAGTTTCGGATCGAGACACCAAGTTCATGGGACACTTCTGGAGAACCTTATGGAAAAATCTAGGAATGAACTTGTCGTTCAGTTCAGCTTATCATCCTCAGACGGATGGACAGACAGAAGTTGTGAACCAAAGTTTGGGAGACTTGCTAAGGAGCTTGGTGACAGAACACCACAGTCAGTGGGACAATATTCTACCATAGGCGAAATTTTCTTATAATGATTCAATCAACAGAAGCACAAGGTAGAATCCATTCCAGATTGTTAATGGGATGCAGCCAAGAGGAATTTTGAAATTGAGGGATTCAGAACAGAATGAAACTAGGAGTGCTAGTGCAGAGGATTTCGTACAAGTGATGAAGGAACTTCACAGCCAGGTGAAGGAGCGATTGAAAAACTCGAGCCAAGAGTATAAGCGCAGAGCAGAACAACACAGGAGACAAATTCAATTTGAGGTTGGTGATTTGATTCTGGCACATATGAGAAAGGAAAGGTTCCCAAAAGGAGCATATAACAAACTAAAGATGAAGAAGATCGGACCATGTAAGGTCTTGAAGAAATTTGGGGCAAATGCTTATGAGATTGAATTACCCGATGGGATTGGAATTTCTTCGATATTCAATGTCTCAGATTTGTACCCATACAAAGCTGAGGAAGCAGGAACAAGTGATGAACAACCAGAGGTCCAGTGGACAAAACAGATGCCAGTTGCAGAGAATCCCCAGATGGAAAGCATACTGGACAAAAGAGTTAGCAAGAGGACTAGGAGAAAGGAATACTTTGAATACTTGGTCAAGTGGAAGGGACATCCAGTTGAAGATGCCAGCTGGGAGAATGAAGTAGAAATTCAGAAGCATGGACAGACCGTGCAAGAGCTCATGGCAAGGAGCCCATGAAAATTTTCAAGCGAGGGAGTATGATGCAGGATCATCACCAGCATCAAGCGAGCATGGGGCAAGCACCAACGCATTTTGGCACATGATAAAATTGTTTGAAATCTTTTTGAAGTTGGATGCACCAAACTTAAATGAAACAATTAAGGAAAGGGCATACTTCTTGATTGTAAATAGACCTTGAGCATCCCACTCTCGTCTTTAGTAGGTGAAGGCATTTATGTTAGTTATTGTAAGTAGATAACTTTAATTTCCTAGATTTGAAAGTTTCAAGAGCCGGAGGGAAAACGGATATAGACACCCTCACTTGTATCATTGTAACAATAAGCAGCATTATGAGAAGAGAGAATAGGAGAGCAGAAGCAGAAAATTGTGTAGAAAACCCCATGTGTAGAAGTTCTAGATTAATACAAATATTTTTAGTTCAGACTCATGGTGTTCAATCTCTTTTCTGTGTTGTGCATGCTGATTGATATATTATTGTTTATTCTCTGTTATGCATTTTCTTTTATGCGTGAATGTATGATTTCATATTTAATGTCTGAAATCTGAAGAGAGGGAGAGTGAACAATGAGTTTCAATTGTTTCTCTATCTGAGCAAGAGTTTCCTGCAAGGAGTGCAGTGAAGTTGTCCGGAAGGCGTGCATTGACAAGAGTCGAGAGTTCCATCTCTAAAATCTCAGAAGAGATAACATTATTCTCATTCTCGCAGAAGTGCAAATTAAGCACATGAGCTGTACAAGGAGTGTGCAGACTGAGTGAAATCTCAGTGTTTGTAAACTGAGCGAAGTTGTTGAAGGACTACTGCTGCAGGGAGTGCGTAGAGTCGAAGGACTTCAAATTCTTTGAAGTAATCGAAGGAGTCGCTCCAAGGAGTGCGTGTGGGAGTCTTCTATAAGACTCAGAGTTGGAGAAATATTAGGAAATTTAGTGCCTTGAAGTATTGGAAGGAGGCACAACCACTCTGGTCTACTGGCGGATAAGTTTTCGTGAAGATACTGTGTTCATTTCGCCAAAATTGTCAAGGAGGAATTTGACGGTCAGAATCCTCCGTCTAGGATTCGTGAAGTCCCGGAAGCCGTCAGATCTCGCAGAGGAGCAGGGGAGTTATGGTAGCATTCGTCCAGTGCAAGATCGGGAAAATCAAACCATAGGATCCAAACCAACGAGGGCCATTGGATCACCCACATATTTCTCATCTCGGGGTTTCAGGAGGTGAAGGGTCGAAACCTTTGTAACGAGACTCGTGAAATCATGAAAGGCGAAGTCCCGAGATAGCGAAAGGAATTTGAGTTGTTCGCTGGAAGAAGGACACGTGTCGCAAGATTACCTATATCGGGGACTCGGACATCGGAGGTCAGAAAGGGAGGTCATTCAAATTTGCGAGTGGAAAAGCTGTGAAGTGATTAGGACCGACCATCTGAGAGTGGACAGGTGGTGTGCTTGCCAACACGGAAAATAGAATTTGTTGACCATTTCGGGGTTTCGTGAGTTGGAGAGTTGGAAGTTCAACATCAGGACTCACGAAGTCGCGAAGTAATCCAAGCCGTCCATTAGAGGAGGATAGGTTGCAGAGATCAGAGGATCTCGTGAACTCGGAGGTTCGCTGGGTGAGAGCCCAAAATTTGGGTGCTCGAACTTGTGAGAAGCAAAGCCACAAAGTGCCCGAGGTTGCACCTAAGAGACATGTGGCAGAACTGTAAGGTGGGCCCAGGAAGTGGACCGACGGACACACGTCACACACCTGGAGGAGTCAACACTCTGTTGACCTCTCGCCTCTCGGGGACTCGGAAGATAAGGGAATGAAAGTTCGAGCCTTCGACTCGCGAATTCACGAGTAGCGAGAACGAGAGGAGAAAAGTCAAATCTCGCCTCTTAGGGGTTCGGGAAGGAAAGGTGCCAAGGTTGAACCTTCGAACTCGCGAAGGCGCGAGAGGCGAAAGGCACTAGTGCTTAGCCTAGCCGACAGTCGTGCAAGGAGGGAAACTAACAAAGGAAGAGCTATAGCCATTTTTCAATTTCGGATATCACAGAATTGGAGGAGGAAGAGTCGGGGTTTCAACTAGCGAACTTGCGAAATTGCGAATCGCGAAAAAGAACCCGTGGATCGATTTGAAAGGGGATTCCAGCAGAGAATTTGGAAGAGCTGATCCGGCTCGAAGGGATATAGAACGATCCTGTGAGCGGATCTCGGTCCTGGAGGCCGATAGATCTGCATCAGTCTCTCCAAAGCCTTGTTGTTCCCTTTCTGCAAGAGTGTTTACTTTTTTTGCAAGTTTGCTTACTTTTCTTAGTTTGTTTAATTTCTTGCAATTTACTTTCCCACAAGCGTGCTTTCTTTCCTACACAATGTGTTTACTTTCCCGCAATTTATTTTCCTGCTAGTGTGCTTATTTTACTACAAGAGTGCTTTCTTTTATTTCTTTTATGCAAGTTTTATTTCTTTCATTATGAATTAGTTTATGCTTTCATACGAGGTTGCTTTTGATTTTTTATCTGTTTATCTATGATTTTACACTACTTTTATACTAGTATTGTTTCATAATGTCTTGTACTACTTTGTACCAATTTTTCATTTGTAGTATTTGATTTGAATACCAATAATATGATTTTAGAATGAATATAATCTTGGAACAACTCTCTGAGATCCTAGAAAAAACCGAGATCTCATCTTCTCAAGAAGATGAGATCTTGACAACAATAAAAATCTTAGACACTCCTCATGAAGCAAAAGAAGAACCATCACTTGAATAATTATGTATATCAAATGAGAAACAACTATTGGGACATCAGATAGAGGAGGACAAACAAAAGAATGCAAGTAAGCTGAATCAGAATGGAGATCACGCATATGAAAGCCTCATTGAACGGTGGTTTCAAACGAGTATCAAGACAATTCAATGTTTTGATTTTACACACTTCTATACATTTTAATTTTCAATTTTCTAAATTGGGTGTGAATATATTCTTTCTCCTATTACGCAAATGGTTAAATTGGAAATTTGCTTACACAAATAATTTCTAACTTCCAATTAACATAGAGTAGGAAGGATGCTATTTTCAGTTTTTTTGCGTTAAGTTTTGAATAAGTATGCTTTCCTTAACGCTTCGTGCTATCTCGAGGATCACAAAGTAAGATGTCTCTAACCTTTTCAGGAAAAACAACATGTAAAATTGCTTTAATTTTTGACTTGGGATCCCCATTTGCTAAAACTTTCATTTGAATTTTTCTTAAAATTTCCATTTTTTTAAACTAGTGATAAAAAATAAAAAATAAAAACCAAAACAAAACTTAAAAAAAAATAAAATATTTGTGTTTTTATTTAATGTAAAATAAAAAAATTCACACTAAAATTTTCAAGCTTGCTATTGATTGAATTGTGCAAGGGCTTTGTTTCTGGATTGAAGTTTCACTGCCCACGTGGAAACCTGCAAAACAATAAAACCATTAAAACATGAAGCTGTGGATTAGTCTGTCCAATTAAGAAATTCCCATTCATTCGCATCCTCATCTCTATGGTCAGGCAAGCTCTTCGGTAGAATGGATGTCCATTGGTTTACTGATCACATTCAATGCAGCTCCACCTGCAATCAAAACACACCACCAACCCCACACTTCATCCTCCTCGCTAGCTGATTTATCGTATTACACTTTCAAAGCTTCTCAGCTTGTTGTCCTCTTTCCATTCTGATCTTTACAAAGCAAAGTGCCTTTCATATTACCGCTCGGTGCACAACCGTATCCAGATTCCTCTGCATATCTAACCGATTTATGTGAATCTCGCAGATTGGAAGTGATAGAAGTAACTTAAAATAGACCGTTCCAACCATCTAGCCAGCGCGGGGAAGGGTTTGTTTGTTGTGACTACACCCGAAACGGTAAGAATTAATTGAACAAACGAAGATCTCGACGATGATTCTTCGTCGTATCGACTTACTCCCTTCGCGACGGTTTTTGACTGTTGCAAATCCTCACGTGATATTCCTTTCCTACTTCGCCATGGCCTACATATCTGTCCAGATCTCACATAGAATCGTTGGATCAGAATGGAACTGCTTCATGAGCCCACCCAAGCACATGTACAAATCAAATCTCTTAGGTTTCACGATCAAATGATGCTGGTTTCACTGCTATTTCCATACCCCATCATTTATTTTCATAGCACTGTCGACAACAATTAAAGCCATATTTCCTGATCAAGCCATGCGAGTTCCCGCACACCTGACAGATGCGTGATCCAGACCAATAGCTCTTAGGGTGAGAATTCCACACTGAAGAGTGACCCATCCTCGATACAAGCGCACCAGCCACCTCTGTCATTACAAATATTGAATCTAATATTGGCCGATTAAACAAAATTAGGTCACATTGAGCGGTTAATTTATCGTCTTTTGCATTGCATGGTGTTGTCAACATGATATTCTATCCCTGATATGCTCCAAAAAAATCTGTGCGTTAAAATTCATAAACCGCCTGCCGTGCAATGGAGATAACTGATATCATCCACCGACATTCATCGCCAGAGTTATTATTGTGTTAGGTTGTTGCCAATCGATGGACACCTGCTACATTATCGATTGAGATTTTATGATTTGGTTTGTTAGAGAGGTAGTGGCGTTTAATTGATTATGCCAGTCCATCATAATCAAGGTTGGACTATCCATCATCGGTGATCCACAAGGAATCCAAACCACAATTCATAGCCATCATTCACCGCCTCTTACTCATATCCATTTGAAAAGTGTTTGTGCTCTCCCTTTTGGGGTCGAGTACTTCGACCCCCTTTCAATCGAGCTGGACCTATTTCATGGATTTCTAATGAGTGATTACTACAAACATAATATTCCAAAACGACGCGTATTCTCCAAATTTGGTCAATAAATATACTCGAACTGTAGCACTGAGAATCGCAGGAGCAAATGTTTTTACACAGTCGCGAACATCTATGATACACCCGGTTTGCATGGAAATTAAATTTACATGGCTACAAATTTTATGGCACAACAATATCCACCAGCCCCATCGCCTTTTTGACTGCCATGGCCTTTAACTAATGCCCCGCTGGCAGGTATAGCATCTCTGCTGGGGCAATATTTCTTTACCAGTGGTAATAGAATGTGAGGTCCTAAAAGACAGTAGGGAAAATTATACAGGTATTTTGACAACTAGTTCTTGGGATAATCTATTCAGCGAAGAGTTTGTCCAGAAGTTGGGAGCGATTATTGTAAAAATTCACAGAAAAAAAACCAAATAAAAATGGAAAAGCAACCTGTCCCATAGGTTATTTTTAGCCTCATGGAAATTGAAAATACTTTCTTTCTTTCTTTCCACAAGTTCCACAACTCGGCCCTGCTATGCCAAGTACAATCGGCAGTCAACAGATTATTCCTAATAGATCTATTCTAAATGTTCCTGGACAGATCGCCCAATTGTGAATTCAGGCCGCATAATTCTGTTGTATAAGGGGTGTTCTACTTATCCGAACAACGCGAGACCGAAGAAATTGGTATATCGACCTCTACTGATGAATAAATGAGAGCTAAAGGGACTTCGATACTTGTCACTCCATTTACTTTACTTTGAAGTAACTTCAAAGTAAAGGGACTGCGAAAGGTGGTTTGAAGTTATGCAAATTAAAATTTGCTTTAAGTCAATCGATTTGGATTTTATCTAAATTATTATGTATTTATAACATTCAAATGATTTTATATTTTTAATAGGTTTTTTTCAATATGAATTGTGTTAAAGTTCAAAAACTTTTTCAATCTTTTAAGTTGAAAACCTATTTCCTCTGTTGGTGGTTCTTATCTGAGCATTCTCCTTCCGAACAACAAAAGGGTTGGTAGCTCATATCGTATGGTTTCCTTTGGTTCCACTCCCCACAAAGAGCCCGCTTTGAGCCTTGTGAAAAATATCCTTAAGCCCCACATACACATCCTTTCTGTTGCTGCAATCAAGAAGCTGCGACCAATTCTACTTTGCTTGGCATCTTGCACGCATTACTTCGAAGTCATTTATGCAATAAGGCCTCTTCACCTGCCAATCTTCACGTGATTCTGGCAGTTATTTTTCCTTTGGTTGGTTGGTGGTGCGAGCTCTCCATTGTGGCCTCAAATCACTGCAAATATTTTTGGACAAACTATGGACTGCAGATCGAAAATCTATAGAGTTCAACCCATGATATTATGGAAACTTGGAGGATGGGAACAAAAAAATAAAATATTTTTACTTGTGCTCGACAAAAACACGATCTCTTAATTCTTTCCTTGTAATGTTATGATGATGATGGAACCTTGCTGTTTTTGTCGGTTTAAAGTTTATTTTGCTAATGTATTTTGAATGCAGGTAAAGAGACGATAAAATCCAAACAATGCTATGTATTGATTAAAATTTAAAAGATTGGAAGCCATCTCCATCCCTGGGTTGCTGGATTAAGAACTAGTGGCAAAATGTTTGGGAGTCTTTTTCGCACGGGGATTGGATATTAGTAATCTGGTAAAAAAACCCAAGTTGTCATTCCTTTACATTTGTATTGGCACTTCTGTTTTTATTTGGATAAAATCAGAAGATATTAGATTTTATGGTGGATATATTGATGATTTTTTTTTTTTACTGGAGGAATCGGCAATGAGAATCGAACATGAGACTTCATTTTACAAATTTCTTTCCATTTACACGGCACTTGTCAATCTGTCTACACCCGTGTTGGCTATATATTGATGATTTTAGAGCAACTAAGAATCAAACAATAAAGAAAGCAATTAGAAAATGATAAAATTTAAAAAAAAATAAAAATAAAAACTTTAGGTAACATATAAAGAAAAAACCATAAAAAAAAAAAAAAAATTGTTAAAAAAATAAAAATAATAATATTTTTTTTTTTTTGCAAATGAATCACAAAAACTTCCCGAAAACAGTATGAATATCATGCTTTCATTTATTATGCTTTTATTGTTTTCTTTGAAGTCACTTAAACATGTATTCATGAAGACCATTGTCACAAATGCGTCAGGGCCAATCGGTAAATAATGTATTTCATTTTTTTTGAAATTGGTTTGCTAGCACTCCTTTTTGCACTATGTTTTTCAATGATCTCGCAATATTTATTGCAGGATTAGTGCTAACCTTTTACACGTTTAAAAATGATCAACTCTCATGCAGAAGTGATTTTCAAGGATCACCAATATTTTCAAAAGACATGCCTCATTAAAAGTTTGAAGGAGCTTAATTTTTCATCACACATGTCATGTTTCAGAAAACCAATTACGCTATGACATGATCACTTACCCTTCTCCTTCCAATCTTATTCATCCTCCATGTATTGAAGTCCACCTTTCATTGCCTTATCCATCATGACTTCACACATGCCTACCTTTCTGAGTCGCATACAGTTTTCCCCATTTTCAGTTCATATTTCTTCTTTATGAATAAAACCATCCAACTCCCTTTCCATGACTACATTGACTTGTTTTCCTTACTATAAAAGCTATTTGACTGTGATATCTTTCATCTATAGTTCTACCCATCATCTTGTACAACTCACGTTGACTAATCTGGGATTCCTTAAGGCCCACCTTTCAACAAGTCTTGCTCCATCGACCTCAACACCTTATCTGGGATAGAGACTAGAGTCCTTGAGTACCTTGAGGCTTGCATGCCTTAATGACAAGTTCTCTCGCTAACAATCATGGGAATACATCAATGTCCCTTGATCGTCAGATCTTGCAAGTGGCTCGACATCAACTCATTTATTCACACTTCGCAAGATGTGCTTAGGTACCTTGGAACTCACTGACATCAATGGTGAGATTGCCTCACATTGGTTAACGACATCCATCAATGGCCGACAATCCAATGAATTCTTTTCATGATCGACGTCGACACATTTATTCACATGATTAGAATTGTACCATTGGGTTTTGTAGTAGGTGAAGACTATATATTTTTCATGACTCCATCAACAATTACAGTAGTACTTTTCCAGCCATATGAAAGTACCACAGTTCCACTTTCAACCTTCATCTTTTGATTCATACAACCAATCAACAGTTCAAATTCCTTCACTTCACATTCCATGAACAACAATCACATTTTTCATGATCCAACAAAAACTGCATTCCTATTGCATAGTTCATCTACTTTTTGGGTAAGTGGAGGTATGTTGTTTTCTAAACTTTAATCATGCAATTCCTTACATGCTAGAATGAATACATTCGAAAATTCTCTCACCATGTTTCGTTTCCTTTCTCCTTTTCGTACACATAACACATCTTCAGNCTCACTTACCATGATCAATATGTCTCTTCCAAACTACACTTTGTTTCACCTTGATTCTAGATATTGCTCTATTTTGGCATGATTCATAACATGAAGAAAATGAATTCTAATATACATTGATGGTTCATCATTTCCAATGCATGTATGCTTTCAAATCTTATGTATTGCAGAAAAAACACAAGTAATGTTGTTAACACCATAACCAACATTTTTTATATTCATGGTTGTCACACAAGAACCAACCATAAGAAAAACGCTGCCACTCACACATTTCAAATCATGGAATGATTTCATTAAGAAACCAAAAGTCCCAAAGAATAACCATGCAAGGTTGCATGAGGACATGCAACAAGATCAGTTGTGGGGCAGGAGGCGGGGTGGGGGGGGAATTTCCATCCTCTTTATTGTTAAAAAATATAATCATGCAAAGCCAAAATTGAGAAGAAAAGTTTTTATGAAAGGTTGCATGAGGACATGCAACAAGTTCAGTTGGGGGGAAATGTTGAGTCTCAAAATTGTCACATTTGCATCCTCTTTTCCTTTCACCATTCCTCAC
This sequence comes from Picea engelmannii, assembly GCA_009831015.1. Classification (NCBI taxonomy): domain Eukaryota; kingdom Viridiplantae; phylum Streptophyta; class Pinopsida; order Pinales; family Pinaceae; genus Picea; species Picea engelmannii. Next base: position 387,776 of record ML777702.1, on the reverse strand, counting down.
ATTCTATCACTTCATTTGACCATTCATTATACTCTTTTCATGAATACATTTGGGTTTCACCTTATTATTTTCCACTTTATTCATTTTAGTATTAAAATAGAATTTATGATTAAATATTAGAAATCAATATATTTTTCATATATATCTCAAAGATTTGTGTGAGCTTTGTGATATAGGGATATTTGAAGCTTTCAACCAAAGAGTATTCAAAAGCTTCCAGAATGTTTTCTCCATCTTTTCAAAATTTGAAGGAGATAATTCAAGCTAATTTCAAGGAGGAATATCATGAGAGGATTTGTGAGAGAAAAGTGGGATAAGTATTTTGTAATTATAGAAAATTGGTTGAGAGAAAAGTGGAGAGGATTTGAAGGGATAAGTATTTTGTAATTATAAAAAATTGGTTGAGAGAAAAGTGGAATTGGTTGAGAGAAAAGTGGATTTGTAATTATGAGTTGCTTATCTTCTTTTCAAAGCACTCATGTATAAATAAGAGGGCTCTCTCCTCATTTGAGAGGAGGAAAGGAAGAGAGAAAGAAAGAAAAAAGAACATAGTTAGTCTTTACTCTTGAGATAATGAGTTAGTCATGGATTTCATCATGTTGTAATAGGAGTTGATGTTTTAGAGTAAATATTTTGATTTCTTCATAATAGATTTGTTATTTTGAGTTGTTAATATAGATTTTGTGTGAGCTCACATATGTTTGTCATTTGTTATTCTTTATTTATGTTATAGATTATTTTTCCTTTGTCTAATTTCATGCTTTCTCAATCAGGTTTAATTTATGCAATTTCACGCTTTCGTTTATGTCATGCAATTCAATTTCATGCTTTCTCGATCAGGTGTAATTTATGCAATTTCATGATTTCATTTATTTCATGCAATTCAATTCTAGTCGTGTGTTTCTTTTTCAATCATTAAATTAGGTTAGCTTACTTTCACCCTGCATATATTGTTCTTGCACCTTGTAGCTGACGAGCCCTGGGTTGGCAATTTTATGTCGAATTCATTAACATATAAATTTCTCGACATATGTTCCCTATCGACATAGTATAATTGTTGATGTCTATCATGTTGCTAATTTGTGTGCAAATATATTTTCAATTTCCTAATTGACACAAACTGGCAAGATTGTCGAGTTTTGGCTAGATTGGTTCTTTGCTAAGAATATGAAGAATAGTAGGTTGATTATAGTTGAATGGTTTCTCAAATCCAAGGATGGGTTGTACAAGTTCTATGACCTACCTCAATCGAATATTAGATTGACTATTCTCATTTCCCAAACCAATTAATGAAGAAAAATTTGTCATGAATGACTTGGAAACCTATATTTTCGAGGTCTAAAGTTGATGGTCCCACAACACCTGATTGTTTTTCTACCCAAATTTATTCCAACCGATGGATTCTGTAGAGGATTTGTGTATGGAAAGCATCACCAGACCCCTTTTGATTCTGGCAAGGCATGGGATGCACAGAAACCATCGAATCTTGTTCATAGTGATTTCTATTGTATTAATAAGTCTTCATTAGTAGGCGCAAAGTATATTTTTACCTTTATTAATGATCTCTCTAGATTTAATTAGGTCTATTTCTAGAAGAATAAGAGTCACTCCTTTGAAAAATTCAAGGAATTTAGGGCATTGGCTGAAAAACAATTTGGTCGACCTATCAAGAGTTTGAGATCTAATAATGGTGTAGAGTATGTGAGTCAATTGTTTGAGGAATATCTTACTAAGTCAGGTATCTATTGGAAGAGGTATGTTCATCATAATCCTCAACATAAAAACATGTTGACGGGGATGAGATGCCCAAAAACAATAAGGGGTAGTCCCTGATACACAATTCTAGGTTGACTATGCACCCTTTGGTTTAGGAGACCCATCTAAATTCTAGCACGGTTGCCATTACTGGTTACGAGGGTGAATATGGATGATTACATAATGTAAAGATGTTGATGAAGACTATGTATAAAAGGAAATCTATTCTACTTCTAATATGACCTATCCTATCCTAGCTAGAAGTTGTTTATAGTAACTTAATGAGTTGAAATGTAACCAAACCCTACGATTACCCCTAATCAGATAGTTGTCATGAAGGTACAAAGTCATAAAAAAATTGCATACAAATATATAACCAAAAATAGTCTAAATCATGTTTTGCATACATAAAAAACTCATGATCTCAGGACATATAATATAAGAAAGAACAACAACACTGCAAGAATAACATAGATTGCATCAGATTAGTCTAAAAGAAAAAATGGCCTTACAACCCATGTGAACAATATACATTCTACTTGAAATAGTTCACAACAAAAACAACAACACATACAATTTGTTCTCCCTTTCAAAAGTTGGCCTTGAGGGCTTCTCAATATTCATTAACATGATATACTTCCTTGAATTGGTTCTTGAGTCTATACAATGCTTGAAGAGCCACCTCAAAATGGATCTCTTCCCCTACTTATACAATTATTTCTAACTCCTTTTGTGACTTCTTCTATTCCCCTAAAAGAAATTGTTACAAAAATGTCCATCTTCCCGCTACTTGATGGCATGTTTATAGAGTAAAGACAAAATTGGAGGTAGTTCAGAAAAGAAAAAATAGAGTATCGGTAAGAGAAATTTCAAATTTGTTATTTTGTCTTATTCAAGAAATTTTGTCCCTAATGTATGTTATCCATATTTATAGTTGATCGTATAGATATATAAGCCTCCAATATGCCAACTCTTTTAGGGTAGTTGTATGCATGGATATATTATTGTCGTGGGTCTATAGATCCTTAGATAATGTAGCCATGAATGCCTAGAACAAAGTATGGACTCTGGTTGGTTGAATGATGTGTCATTCTATCAAGTTCATTGTTTCTTTGGTGGCTAACTTGGTGACTTACCGTCTACAGTTTGTGTTGTCCTATATTTTGTCGACCAATTTTTCCATTGTGAGATTCTTCCCGAGTTCCTCTAACTAGGGAAGTCAACATCGTTTCATTAATTCTTGTGCCACTTTGTGTAGTTGCGATCATATAGCCATTGAACTAATTGTCTCTTTGTTATCCCTTTCCAACTTGTTGGAAGTGTTAAAATGAATAGAGGTATGTCTTTCTTTCCCTGCCTATGGGGCGATAAAGCTCAACTGGCCCATATGGGTTTTCTGCAATCTATGTGTCAATATTGTTCATGCCTTTCCAGATAGTGTTGAATTGCATGAGTTTGGCCTGCACTCTAATTTGTTGATCTACAATGTTGGTAGACATATTATGGAACATTTGTAAGTGGGCATACATATCGATTATAGCTTCGTCTAGCTCCATTATAACTTTCTCGACACTTGCCTTGAAGCTTTGGAGGCTACCCTCATCAACCTTCACCTACTAGAGTTTCTCTTTTAACTCCTTGATTCTAGCCTCTTTCTCTAGATTTTGCTGGCACAAGTTTCAAATGTTTTCTTCCATGGAGTTCATGAAGGCAGAGCCAATGGGGGCTATGGTGATGAGATCTTCCCTGATATCTCCAGTTATAGGGGTCTTCATAAAAAATGATATTAGGTTACCTCCCATCATAACCACCTTCTTCATCTGTTCTTACACAATTTTTTCTGAAACCTTATCATAGGTGAATTTATTCAGGTTGGGAACTTCTATCGCTTTGAATAGGGTGAAAAATCCCATATATATCCTGTCAAATTGAGATTGACCGCTGGTATGATACGGATTTTATGAGAATAATGAAATGAATACAAATATATATTATTAACACAAAGTTTCATTGAAAAATAACAAAGATACAATAAAACTTAGCTTCTATTAATAAATAAATATGTTGAAACTGTAAAATGCAAACTAAAACAATTTTGCTAGAATGGTGGCATCTTATCTCTGAGAAGAGATGTGATGATTGCAATCATTCTCAAGAAGATGAGTACAATGAGGCTCCCAAATCATTTTTACATCAAACATGAATGAAAAAACCCTAGACATCCAAAAACCTAACCCTAGGAGATGAAGTGCCAAAAGTCATGTGGGCCCCGTTGGGATAAGTTGGTACATCAACTTCTCGGGGTTGTAAATTTTGGATACAATATCCATTTGGGGAATTGGATACCTCGTTGGAAATGCCTATTCGAGAAGTAAAAATTCTTCCAAAAGCAAGGGAATTCCATCGACAACCCTTGTCCTCAAAACGGCCCCAGAAGTTTGGGACTTGAAAATCTAGAAAAAAACTGCCAAGATGAAAATTGTATGTGAGCTAGATGGAAGAGGTGGGTGGCCACCGATATACACCTAGATCAATCCTCCCTCCTTAGGAATCAATGGTCTCCATTGCATTGAGTTCCCCCATCAGATGAGAAAACTTTTGCTGAATTTGGCCCTGGGTGATCCACTTGCCTTGGTGTAGGAGCTACCCTGCTTTGACAACCTGATAAAGTTGGATCTTCTACTAGCGAGTGACCTTGACCTATTTGTCCATGATATGATCAGTCGATTTCTGTTCCATGTAGTGATATTTGAGCTCGATTTGTTTCAACTGCTCTGTTATCTCAGAGGTGTCCAATGATGGTGGAAAATATGGCTGAAGGAGATCCACATTGAACATTAGGTGCAATCCAAGGAAACAGGGAATGTTGAGCTCAAAAGAATTGTCTCCCAATCCTTGGTGATGGTGTAAGGTCCATAGTGGAGTGGAAGAAGCTTCTGATGGGGCCCTTTAAGGTTTTATTTCTGCAAGTAAAACCAAACTTTGTCTCCAACCTGAAACTTGTATGGCACCCAGTGTTGATCATGGCGTTGCTTATACTTGCCTTTGGACTTATGTAAAATATCTTGAACCCATTGGTGAATGTGTTAGATCCGATCAATGAACTGGGTGGAATTTTAGCTTCAATTTGAGCATGGGACAATCCTGCCTAGGTGACCGCAAGGGGTAGTGCAACATCCATGGGACCCAATGGCTGAAATACAAACCCCACCTGAAACGAGATGTGGTTGGTTGAGGTATGTATGGATATTTTGTAGCTATACTGAACATAGGGAAGACTCTCATCCCCTATGCGGGGATGCTTAGAATTGTACATGCACATGATATGCATGATCATTCGATTGACGACCTCGGTTCGACCATTCATTTTGGGGTGGAAGGAAGTGGATTTGGTGAGGTTGGTGTCCAAAAGTGACTAGAGGCTCGACCAAAATGTGCTAAGGAACTGACTGTCCCAATATGAGATAATGGTTTTTGGTATCCCAAAATGTACCCACACTCGTTCAAAGAAGACATTGGCAGTGGAATCCGCTGTGATGCTCTTCTTGCAGGCGGCCAGAATCGTCATCTTGGAAAAACAATCAACAACCACAAAAAACACAATCATTTCCTTGCTTGGTGGACGGAAGGCCCGACATGTATTCCATTGATATTGATTTCTAGGGCCTGTCAGGAATAGGTAGAGGGGTGTACAGGCCTTGTTTCTTAGTGGTCAGTTTGGAAATAATGTAGGCAGTGCAGGACCTGATGTACTTGTTGACATCCTATCGAAGTTTCGACTAGTATAAATATTGTTGCAACACTGCCACTTTCTTTTCTACGCCAAAGTGTACTGCCACTTGACTGTAGTGGGATTCCCAAATCATCTTCGCTTGCTCGCTTGATGGAATGTATAGATGGCCCAGATGGCACAACAACCCATCCTGAAGATGGAAACTAGTGACAACTGTGTTTGTACCCAACATCTGGTAAGTGGTGGTGAAGCCACTATCTTTCTCATAGAGTTGGGGCCATCTGGAGGTCTTGTGGCCGCAAGAGTCTAGCACTGTGGTTAGTGTTGCGACTATAGTTTGGCCGAGGAAATCAATGACGTGGTTGGTACTTCCTTTCTTATACTTGATCTTAAGGTGGAACCATTGAAAGTATGTGGACCACTTATGATGGCGGTCATTCTGCAATTTTCATTGTGTCTGCATTAATTGTAGCAGCTTATGATTAGTGTGGATGATTGTCTCCTTATAGAGAATGTAATGTTTCTATTATCCCCACTTTTTAGGGAGAACTAGGAGATCATGTCTTGAGGCCCACAGGTCCTAGACATGGAGTATCGAGAGTAGGATTGACCTGAGCATGCCCCTGGAGGGCCCACCTTTTCTTCATTCATCATCCTTGTCTTGTCAGCAACAACAACATCCATCACCATCTGCTTGATCTTGTATTAGAAGAGGTTCTTTCTCCATGAGGTAATTGGTCAAGGTATCATGGTATGTGTCACTTTTGATCACTGAAACCTTTAAAAATATGCATCAGATTCATTTTATCTCTAAAAACTATTTGGATCTTACATTTTCCCACTTGACCATGCTTGGGGGAATTGACAAGGTGCCCTAGCAAACCTGTGCCCATAGGTCTTGGTTTTCCAATGGGGGAGTTTCTGAAAAGCCATCGTCCACTCCCATCATAGCACCACTATTTCATATTATATCCCGCTCATTTGTCCCATTCCCCTTGTCCGGGCATTGGGTTGACCTATTTGCAGGATTGCACCTTATCTCATGGGAAGAAGGGGCTAAAGGCTCAGAAGGTAAAAGCAGCTGGTAAAAGACAAAAGCCTAGAAATAAAACCTCAAGATGCTTCGCCCAGGGATCCCCAAGAAGGCAGTAAAAAACCTCTCAACAAGAAACAAGAGGGACCTGGAAGATAACAAAACAAGACCTAGTCAGAGGATAGGGGGTCTCATCACGAGCCAACCTATTAGGTCCATGGGTACCTAACATTTTGACATTGCCACCATTTGGTTACCATGCCAGGGCAGTGACCTTTTGTTGCATGACCAAGGGAAAGGGGGTCTCATCACGAGCCAACCTTCTCATCTTTGTGAAAGTACTTGTGGGTAAGGTTGTCAGCTCTGGTCACCATGCCAAGGCAGTGTCCCCTGGTTAGTTCTTGAGCAAAAAAAAAGGCAAATAAAAGAATAAAACAAGAATAAAAAGAATAAAGGCAAGAATGGGTTTCGAAAAAATGCATCCATGACAAGTACAACTCGCCTTCTACAAAGGCACCCATATGTAACACTTATGCATCCTTGTCCCTCATTGCACCCACATGTTTGGACATCCCTAGCCACATCACCTCACTTACATGGATTGGATGAGATCTTTCTGGAAACTTTCCTTTTCTTGTGGACACTAGCCCAATAGGACGCCTTGACCTTTTCTCCAATCTTGTATTGTGGGTTTTTGTAATGTCTTTGAGCTATTGACTGATGTATTAGGGGTTTTATGCATATGTTTAATAATATTGATGATGAGATGTGATTGACATTGCTATGATCCCTGTGACTTATGAGCCCATGGAGGGCATAGCTTTTGATGTGCAGGACCATGCCCAATGGACAGGTACCACTTGGACCGGTACACATGGGGAGATGATTAGTTCCGACCTCCATGGGGATGAAGAGCCCACCAAGTGGATGATAAGACCCCATCAAGGGGGAGAGACAGGATGGAGATGGATCAGGGCCTTTGCACCGAAGAAGAAGAGGATGTTTCATCAGGGACACTTTGGCTGAGCTGGACCTAGGGGGATTGACCCACTTGTAGTGGAACGTTGGCTCCAGATGACCCAGAAAGTCACCAGGAGGCTTATGATGTCGTCATGAGTGTATTGAAGATGGACAGGGTGGTTGGCACGTGTGGTAGTTTGGAGGATCCCAAGGAGGGATAAAATTTTTCTTCCGGATGCTGCACTGGCCCTAGAAAGGGCTAACGTCTCCCTCAGAGGGGTTTGACATCTCGCCTTTTTCTTGATTAGGGTTTTTACTTAGCATTTAACGTAAAAATAATATTATTTTGGTATTATGGACTTGTCGGCCTTTTTATGACCTAAAAAGTAAATTAGGTCATTGATACACTATATATTGAGGGTTTTCACTCTCATTTTCATCATCACAAATTCACTCACTCATAGTGAGGTCTGATTTTTATCTCCCTATTAGGGTTTTTGGCTGAACTAAGTGATGCGCACTTGTTGAAGGAAGAGATTGTTTGGAATTTATGGTGTTTCTCTTGAAGGAAGGTGTTACAACTAGGGTTTGCATGGTTATTTCTTCATGAATTGTAAGTGTCTCTTCTGCAATACTTCTTATTGAATGGTTGTAGTTTAAATTTCTTGCATATTGCTTATAAATTTGCTAAATCAAAACCCTAGGTGACAAGCACACAAGTAGGTCGTTGTCTCATGTTCCCTGATAGAGAAACCTTCAGCCATTGAAAGAGAGGAAGAGAGCCTAGCTGTAGCTACACTCCTTGTTTTTCTTTCCCCTGTGCTAGCCGTACCTTTTAAAATACAAGAGGAGGAAGACATCCCAAGCATAGGTTATCTACACTTAGGGCCATTTTCCTTTAGGGTTTGATGAAAGAGCCTTGTTGTAGCAACACTCTCCCTCATTAAGCCCTTTTGTCTTGATTTTGTGCTTCATCTAAGCTAGTTGTTTTCCAGGAAGGAGGAGAGAGCATGAGGCGTTGCTTTTGCAACACCGGAGTGAGCCTCTCTCCCCCAGGGTTCTGTCTTTGAGGCCCTACTTTAGAAACACCTTGAAAGTTTTCCCTCTAGTCCTTTGAAATCTCATCTCCTTCAACATGTGTGTCCTTCACTTATTGACTCCATTCTACCCTAAGGCACTAATCCCAAGACCTCCAGCGTTGAAGTAAGACTTTGATCCAAACACTCTCAAAACTTGAATTTAAAACCATAACTGCACTAACCCTAAGTTGTTGACGCACTCTTGGTTATTTCATATCAATGCAACAATGTTTTACTTTATAAGCAATTGAATGGTTGTTTAAGGAATTAATTGAGTTAAGAAGTGATTTGTTGTATTGAATGCTGTATCATTCTAGTATTTATTGGTAAAGTGACATTACTGCTATTGCTATTTTGTAAACATTGACTTCGTCAACATTTACTTTTAAATTTCTCATATTGAATACCATATAGTCTTTAATATATATGAAGTACTAATCAAATATTGCACGTATCAGTTTCCTTGTTGTATTGTCTCAAGCAGATGCTTTTTTTTTTGGGTTACACCTTATTGTTGGTTGTTTATCCAGGACTATCTGATTGGCGGTGATCTGTGAAAGGGGAACTTGTCCTTGTCCTTTATTCTTTTCCCTTTCAAAACCCTAGGTCAACGGGGACGTCTCCCCTGGGCCTAGCCTCCCTAAAGAGAAAGAACCTACCCATAGCGGTGACATTGGGTGGGATAGGTTCCTATTATGCTAGTTTGGCCCTCTACCTTATAGCCTTTTCTCCTAGCTACAAACTGTGCGATAACATTTTGGCACTGTTGCCGGGGAACACAGAGTCAATTCTCCTCTAACGACAAATCTTTTCGGTAAGCCTTGCCTCTAGAGTTTTATCCGACAAGCTTACCTGACGACTCCACTACGATGTTTTCCCTTATCCTTTGATAGTTTCAGGAAAATTATTTGGCAACTCCACTAAATTTTTTCAGGGTGCCACCTTGCTTTCAAAATATGTGATATTTCTAAGTTATGGGATCATGGCACATTGGGAACAAATGTATCCGAGTATTGATTTCATAGGTTTTCAAGGATACCCAAATTACTTTGATACAAAATCGCTAAAGAACTCTCCAACGTTTTTGGGCCTCCCAACTCCTCACATCGTAAATTGTTTAGAGAATTTGAGCGAGATAAAGTTGGGAGGAGAGGATGCTCTTATAAAATTATTCATACTCACTCTACCATCCTACTTGCAAGATTTTTTTAAGAGTTTTTGCGAAGACAGGGGTATATCATCTTTCATACACCTCATCAGTAGATTCATTGACCTTACCAAACCATGTTGCCAAACATATGAAGATGCCCTTCATAATCTCACAATAGCCCTAGAATATGGGGGATTCACTACTAAGATTGTGGAAGATCTCAAAAATTCTTATTATGTTCAAAATCAAGAACCCTATAATGTGAAAAAAGAGATCCATGAAGAACATTGTCAACCCCTTGAAAAGGATAGGATTTTTCCCATGATTCAATAGAGTGCTGTGAAGACATGACTAAAGAAGTGAATTGTGAGGATGAAGCACTAGTAACCACTCCTCAGCCTGATGAATCCCTCCAAGATCCTATCCCTCCTGCACAAGATGAGTAGAATGAGGTAAGTCATTTTCCTTTCCAGTTTTTTGATGATACCTTGTTCTATGACTCAGAGAGTGAAGAGGAAATGGAACCCTTGGACAAGCTTGATCCTCTATGTCTCAAGACTGAATATATGGAGGCAGATATTCCACTTGATGAAGTTATCCGAACACTTGAGGCTCCTGCACAGGAAGGATTAAACAAGGTAAGTTATTTCAAAACTTTCAATGATTCTTTATTTTATGATGTAGAGAGCAAAGAAGTATCAGATGTTTTAACCCCTTCATGTTATGATGAAGATAATGACTTTGTTGATAATTTTGATGAATTCATACATGTTGGGAAACGTGGATGGGATATGATTATATATGATGGAAATCCCATGTACGACATTGATGGTCCTTTCCAAAGGTTGCCTTTGCATTTATCACATGAAGTTACTAATAATTTTGACATCTGGCAACAAGAACCTGACCTTATTCAGACACCCAGGGATGACCTAATGCTATTCTCTCCGATTAATTTTCAGTCATACCTTGAGGACTTTGATGACTGTCCATCTGAGCACTTAGATTTATTCTATGAAGAAAGTTCTCAACCAACGTTATGCTTAGATATTGATAAAAATGAGGAAGTTACTTCCTTGAAGCAGGATACTTGTGATAAGATTTTCCACCCCCCTTTGATCACTTTACCTCCCTATGTCATTGAAGGTGTGTTTTGGAAACATGTCCCTTATCCCAAGTCTTCTGTAAGGAAAACCTCATTCTAGATTTTAGGGGAAAGTTGAGTGCCTCAAGAAGAAGCCTTTTATCACAGTTTTCCAACCTCCCCTTTAGGAATGGTCGGTCATCCTTTCAGTTTTTGCTAATCCCTCCTCGAGCCTCAAGTTGCGAAGACATCCAAGGTAGCCAGCATTCAGATTCCTCAAGTCGGTCTCTTGAACCTTTGAATTTTCACAATCCATTCCTAAGATGGATTGAGCACTCTCCCGAGAGTATGTATTGGGATCACTTTTTCCCTCCCACCCGCCTCCATGAGTTAGACTTTGAGATTTCTGACGATATGATATATATTCTAACCCATGACATTTTTGTGCTTGATTTATCACTATTTTGGTTTATGATGAATCAAAAAGGTAGGTATTGAGGAACGTTTCTAGATTGGCTTCACTGGTTGTTTGACGACACCCAACATTCCAGCCAACAGGTAAGTGCAGGTAAGAAGTTTTCTGTCATCTTCTTACTCATTGATTGCTTTATTTTAGTATATATATCTATGTATGCTGGGGTGACATTACCACCCCAATTTTGTTACTGATACTTCTATCGAGATTGAGCAGGTATGCATATTATGCCAGAGATGTTGAGGTTCTCATGCCCTCTACGGTGAGCACATGTCCCTGAATTGGAGCCAGATGTTATCCCCACTTTTTAGGGATAACTAGGAGATCATGTCTTGAGGTCCACAGGTCCTAGACATGGAGTACCGAGAGTAGGATTGACCTGAGAATGGCCCTGGAGGGGCCACCTTTTATTCATTCATCATCCTTTTCTTATCAGCAACAACATCACCCATCACCATCGGCTTGATCCTGTATTAGAAGAGGTTCTTGCTCCAGGTATTATGGTATGTGTCACTTTTGATCATTGAAACCTTTAAATATATGCATCAAATCCTTTTTATCTCTAACAACTGTTTGGATCTTACATTTTCCCACTTGACCATGCTTGGGGGAATTGACATGGTGCCCTAGCAAGCCTGTGCCCATAGGTCTTGGTTTTCCACTGGGGGAATTTTTGAAAATCCATCGTCTGCTCCCATCATAGCACCATTATTTCATCTTATCTCCCGCTCATTTATCCCATTCCCCTTGTCCGGGCATTGGGTTGACCTATTTACAAGATTGCACCTTATCCCATGGGAAGAAGGGGCTAAAGGCCCAGAAGGTAAAAGCAGCTGGTAAAAGACAAAAGCCTAGAAATAAAACCTCGAGATGCTTCACCCAGGGATCCTCGAGAAGGCAGTAAAAATCCTATCAGCAAGAAAAAAGAGGGACATGAAAGATAACAAAACAAAACCTAGTCAGAGGATAGGGGGTCTCATCATGAGCCATCCTATTAGGTCCATGGGTACCTAATAGTATGACATTGCCACCATCTGGTTACCATGCCAAGGCAGTGACCTTTGGTTGCATGGACAAGGGAAAGGGGGTCTCATCACGAGCCAACCTTCTCATCTCTGTGAAAGTACTTGTGGGTAATGCTGTCAGCTCTGGTCACCATGCCAAGGCAATGTCCCCTGGTTAGTTCTTGAACAAAAAAAAAGGAAAATAAAAGAACAAAACAAGAATAAAAAGAATAAAGGCAAGAATGGGCTTGGAAAAAATGCATCCATGACAGGTACAACTTTCCTTCTACAGAGGCACCCACAGGTAACACTTATGCATCCTTGGCCCTCAATGCACTCACATGTTTGGACATCCCTAGCCACATCACCTCACTTACATGGCTTGGATGAGATCTTTTTGGAAGCTTTCATTTTCTTGTGGACACTAGCCCAATAGGAAACCTTGACCTTTTCTCCAATCTTGTATTGCAGGTTTTTGTAATGTCATGAGCTATTGACTGATGTATCAGGGGTTTATGCATATGTTTAATAATATTGATGATGAGATGTTATTGACATTGCTATGGTCCCTGTGAATGATGAGCCCATGGAGGGTGTATATTTTGATGTGCAGGACCATGCCCGACGGATAGGTACCACTTGGACTGGTACACATGGGGAGATGATCAGTTCAAACCTCCATGGGGCTGAAGATCCCACTAGGTGGATGTTGAGATCCCATCAAGGGGGAGAGACAGGATGGAGATGGATTAGGTCCTTTGCATCGAAGAAGAAGAGGACATTCCATTAGGGGCACTTTGGCTGAGCTAGACCTAGGGGGATTGACCCACTTGCAGTGGAACGTTGGCTCCAGATGACCCAAGAAGTCACCAGGAGGCTTATAACATCATCATGAGCATATGGCAGATGGACAAGGTGGATGGCATGTGTGGCAGTTTGGAGGAGCCCAAGGAGGGCTAACGTTTTTCTTCTGGATGTTGCACTAGCCCTAGAAAGGGATAATGTCTCCCTTAGAGGGGCTTGACGTCTCACCTTTTACTTGATTAGGGTTTTTACTTAGCATTTAATGTAAAAACAATATTGTTTTGGTATTATGGCCTTGTCGGCCTTTTTATGACCTAAAAAGTAAATTAGGTCATTGATACACTATATATTGAGGGTTTTCACTCTCATTTTCATCATCACAAATTCACTCACTCATAGTGAGGTTTGATTTTTAGTGCCCTATTGGGGTTTTTGGCTGAACTGAGTGATGCGCACTTGTTGAAGGAAGATAGTTTTTGACATTTATGGTGTTTCTCTTCAAGGAAGGTGTTACAACTAGGGTTTGCATGGTTATTTCTTTGTGAATTGTAAGTGTTTCTTCTGCAAAACTTCTTATTGAATGGTTGTAGTTTAAATTTCTTTCATATTGCTTATAAATTTGCTAAATCAAAACCCTAGGTGACAATCACACAAGTAGGTCCTTGTCTCATGTCCCCTGAAAGAGAGGAAGAGAGCCTAGCCGTAGCTACACTCCTTGTTTCTCTTTCCCCTGTGCTAGCCGTACCTTTTAAAATCCAAGAGGAGGAAGACTTCCCAGGCCTAGGTTATCAACACTTAGGGCCATTTTCCTTGCAAGAGGGCCATTTTACAACACCAGAGTCATCCTCTCGCCCCTAGGGTTCTGCCTTTGAGGCCTTGCTTTAGTAGCACCTTGAAACTTTTCCCTCTATTCCTTTGCAATGTCATCTCCTTCAACTTATGTGTCCTTCACTTATTGATTCCATTCTACCCGAAGGCACTGATCCCAAGACCTCCAGCGTTGAAGTAAGACTTTGATCCAAACACTCTCAAAACTTGAATTTAAAACCCTAGTTGCACTAACCCGAACCTACTAACCATAAGTTGCTTATGTCACTCTTGGTTATTTCATCTCAATGCAACAACGTTTTACTTTATGAGCAATTGAATGGTTGTTTAAGGCATTAATTGAGTTAAGAAGTGATTTGTTGTATTGAATGTTGTATCATTATAGTATTTATTGGTGAAGTGACATTACTGCTATTGCTATTTTGTACTTCGTCAACATTTACTTTTAAACTGCTCATATTGAATACCAGATAGTCTTTAATATATATGAAGTACTAATCAAATATTGCACATATTAGTTTCCTTGTTGTATTGTCTCAAGAAGGTGCTTTTCTTTTTTTTGGTTACACCTTATTATTGGTTGTTTAGTCGGGACTATCTAATTGGTGGCGATCTGTGAAAGAGGAATTTTTCCTTGTCCTCTATTCTTTTCCCTTTCAAAACCCCAGGTCACTAGGGATGTCTCCCCTGGGCCTAGCCTCCCTAAAGAGAAAGAACCTACCCATAGTGGTGACATTGGGTGGGATAGGTTCCTGTTACACCAGTTCGGCCCTCTACCTTATAGCCTTTTCTCCTAGCTACAAGATGTGCGATAACAGTCTCCACTGGCAGTAGGATTGTACAATGGAGTACATTTCTTTGTCATAAGTAGGGTACTTACGAATGACATCTGATAGTGTCTCACTATGATAGGCCACAAGGTGGTCGTGCTAAGTGAGAACTATGCCCACAACATAGTCTAAAGCATCTGTCTCAATCTCAAAGGGTTGTTGCAGGTTGGGTAATAAAAGCACTAGGGATGAGCACATGCGTTGTTTCAAATCATCGAACTATCGCGATTGGGACATGCCCCACACTAAATTTTCCTTACCACCACCCCTGGTTACTTGGTTGAGGGCCCATGCAATATGGGAGAATTCCAACATGAACCTGCGATAGAAATTGGAAAGGCCTAAGAAGCTCCGAAGCTCAGTTAGCATGGTTAGGGATGGCCGGTCATGAATGAACTAGATCTTCTCTGGATCTAAATTCACACCAGCTTATCAACAATGTGTCCTAGGTATTGGACCCTATCCATGTTGAAGGAACATTTTTCCAAGTTTGCATATGGCTTGTGCTGCCGCTGATCCGGATTTTATGAGCAGAACGAAATGAATACAGATTATTAACAAGTTCTTAACACAAAATAACATAGATACAGTAAAACTAGTTTTCTATTCAATAACGAAATAAGCTGAAACTGTAAAATGCAGCGGAAACAAGCTTGCTGGAATGGTGGCGGCTTATCTCTAAGAAGAGATGTGACGGCAGCGCGCATTCGCAAGAAGCCCATTAAAATGAGGCTTTGAAGGCCTTTTTACAATAAGAAAGAATGCCAAAAATCCTAGACATCCAAAAACCTAACCCTAGGAGATGAAACGCCAAAAGTCATGTGGGCCCCGTTTGGGTAAGCTAGTACATCAACTTCCCAGGGTCGTAACTTTTGCATATGATCTCTGTTTTAGGCGTGTGATAGCCCGTTGGAAAGGTATAGCCGAGGAGATTCATTTTGGGGGCTCAATCACACCTTAAGCTATCATTGAGGAGATCAATACAAAAAAACCTTCATTTAGGCCCTCAAAATGGCCCCGGAAGTAAAAACTGCTAAAAATAGTAAATTGCCAAAAATGTTAGAAAACTGTTTTGAGCCAGTTGGAAAAGGTGGGTGGCCACCGATATCCATCTGGATCAGCTGTAGAGTGTGCAGAACCTACTGAATATTTTTCAAATGTTCCACCCAAGTCTTGATGTAGATGAGGATGTCATCTAGATACACCACTACAAAATAATTGGTGAAAGGCCGCAAGATATCTTTCATCATCCTCATGAAAGTTGTTGGTGCATTTGTCAAACCAAAGGGCATGACCAACCATTCAAAAAGACCATCTTTTGACTTGAAGGCGATCTGCCATACATATGTATGCTCTATTGGGACTTGATAGTAGCCAGAGTTTAGATCAATATTACTGAAGTATTTGTCCCCCTTGAGTTGATCAAGGAGATCATCGATTCAGGGAATCGGGTATCTGTTCCTAACTGTGATTTTATTTAGGGCTTGGTAATAAATGTAGAGTCGCTAGGTCCCATCTTTCTTCTGCACAAGAACAATTGGGATTCCACAAGGTGATGAGTTGGGTCAGATGTGCCCCTTGTGGAGAAGTTCTTGGATTTGACACTTGATCTCCTCATTTTCTAATAGAGAGCATCGATAGACTGGCCCATTGGGTAGAGGTGCACCGAGGGTCAGATCGATGGAATGATTGACCTTACAGTGCATAGGTACCTAGTAGGTGAGGAAAAGATGTCTTTGTATCCTTGCATGACCTTATCCACTTGCTTATGATGCATGGAGAGGTCATCCACGAAGGCCATGGATGTGGCTGCAATCTTTTGCTCACTCTGAGAGAAAATCATGAATAAGACAGACTTCCCAGTTTGAGAGACGAACTTCCTACATTTCTTGGAAGAGATCAAGGAAATGGAACTAGGTGGGACTACCTCGGGTATAATGTACAATTTCCTGTCCAAATTAATAATAACACTGCAAGGCCTAGAATAGTATACAACATGATGTTTCCATAAATAAGGTTGGCCCAAAAGGACATCAAAAAATTCAAGGGGAGAAACATCACACAATACCTCATCTGTGAAGGGCTTCATGCCATAGGACATTCGACATTGTTGGATGACGCAAAGATTGCTTCCTTGGCGGAGCCATCTGATGGTGTAGGGTTGCGGGTGTGACATTGTTGGTAGGGATAGTTTCTTAATGACCTCGATTGAGATGAGGCTCTTCTAGATACCGCTATCAATGATGAACTGCAGCGGGGTGCCTTTCACCCACATATGTGAATGAAAGAGGTGCTCACCTTCCTCTAGCTCATCAAGTTCACCAGGATGGATCTTGGTGGTAGAAACAATGGCACTAGGTTTCATGTCAATAATCTGTATCCCCTTTTCTGGTTATGACTCAGATTCAGAACCCTCATCTGATTCATAGGATTTCATTTCAGCCACCAATGACTTCTTTGAGTGACAATCAGTAGTGTTATGCGAGGGGCTCTTATGAAAGTCGCACCACTTCCCGATATATTTCTTCATCTTTCCATTGCCCTTATTTGTTTGAGGCTTAGACTGGTTGTCCTAAGGCTGTCCATATTTTCTCTACCCTTTGTTCTATGCGTTGGGGCTGCCCTTGCCCTACTTCTATTGTGCGGGGTTCCCAGACCCAAACTTCCTTGTTTTTTTTTTAAGCTTCTCCTCGATTTTGACAACATATCGATAGGCCGCGCCCAAGGCCAAGATGTCTAGAAACTCTATTTATTCCTATATGTATTTATGTAGACCACTGTGATACTTGAGCACCATATGTCTCTTAAAATATTTGATACCCATCTTGGTGCACAAGGTATGGAAGACATTTGTGAACTCTGGCACTGCTTGGTCCCTTTCCTGCTGCAGTGTGGTCCATCTTGTATACAGTTCGTCATAAATTCCGACAGGGTGGTATTGTTCCTTAATGGAATCCATGAAGGACTCCCAGGTGAGTGTGTCTATAAATAATTAGGGTTCCTGTATTTCCTTTTTCTCACATAAAGTCTCCCACCAATCTTTGACATGGGGGGAGACTTTGAGGAGCGCAAAAGTAATATTTTCTCTATTCTAAAAGTTATGGATAGAAAAATACCCTTCTAGTAGATTCAACCATTTTTCTACGGAATTTGTGTCTACATGACCTTAAAATATAGTAATATCAAAGTTTATCTGTACCTTGGAGGGGGCAATGCCTCCGTTCGAGGAAGATTCATCACCTGTTGGTAGTCGTCGAAGGATTTGCGCAAAACTATCCATCATCTCATTCCTCTGTTGCATGAGGGATTCCTTGAGAAACAATTTGAAAGGATCTTCTGTCCCATATTATTTATTTTGTCCTAGCATGGAAGGTCGCTTGGGCATGCGAGAGCCTTTGTCCTCAAGAGAAACAATCTTGAGACCCAACTCTTTGTACCCTGACCTCGTCGAGGACATGCATTAAGAATGACAAGGAGCAGATTGCTCTGATACCACTAATCCATATTTTATGAGTAGAATGAAATGAATACATATCTATATTATTAACATAGAGATTCAATGAACAATAAAAAATATACAGTAAAACTTGGCTTCTATTAATAAATAAATAATTTGAAACTATAAAATGTAGATTGGAACAAGCTTACTAGAATGGTGGCAGCTTATCTTTGAGAAGAGATGTGACGACTGTGCTCATTTGTAAGAAGATGAGTACAATGAGGCTCCCAAAGAATTTTTACATCAAACAAGAATTCCAAAACCCTAGACATCCAAAAACCTAACCCTAGGAGATGAAGTGCCAAAAGTCATGTGGGCCCCATTGGGGTAAGCTGGTACATCAACTTACCGGGGTCGTAACTTTTGCATACAATATTTGTTTGGGGTGTTTGATACCTCGTCATAAAGGTCTATCTGTGAAGTACAACTTCCACTAAGGGTCAGGGTATGCTAAGGAAATCCCTTGACCCCCAAAAGTCCAAAAATCCATCTTTTAGGGGCTTAAAACAACCCAAGAAGTTTGGGACTCGAAAATCTAGAAAACAATGACAAGATGAAAACTGTCACTGCCAAGATGAAAGTTGTATGTGAGCCAACTGGAAGAGGTGGGTGGCCACCGATATCCACTTGGATAATGGTACCATTTGTGAATATTTCTGGCAAGGCAATGTCCATTGGGGCTGTCTCATTATTTATGGCCTCCTCATCCTTCTTCCTCTGTTCTTCTTCTGTTGCTTTATTGGTAGCTTCTTTGGTTGCATTTTCCACTTCCTCTATTGTTGTTTCTGCTTCTATTGTAACTTTTTAAGCTGCTTCTTTTTGTTCAACTTCCTTCTAGGCAACTACCTTGCTTCTACTTTTGTTATAGCTACTTCTGGTACATCGACTTTGGCCTTGGATTTAGCTTCTTCAACAATTTTCCTTTTCTTCTCGACAACATCATTCTTATTCTTCTACACTTTATCTTTATTCCTCCTCTTTTTGTCTTCCATTGTCTCTTCTTCTTCTGCAAATATTGATTACACAGATGTAGTAGTAGAAAATTTTCTTTCTATTGTTTCCTTCTCTGCTTTCTTTATAGCTTCTTCCCGTGCCTTTTCCTCATCTACAATTCTCACTAAGGGTCTACCTCATATTTTGAATATGACATCGTCATAAGTTCTTGTGTTGCAGTGTACTTATTCTTCTTCTTAGACCTCTCACGTGTATTCCTGAGGCACGCCAAGATTTTTGAAATGATCTTTGATGACCTTTTTTAGGTCATGCCTCCTCAACCTCTCTTCTCCAAAGTGGTATGTTAGCAGGATATATACCTCCTCTTTGGATTGCTTGGTTGTTGAGAAGGAGTAAGCACCAATGTATAATGGGATTGGTGGCCATATTTCCTTCTTGTCTTGATAGAGCATCCCCCCAAATCCGTTGATAATTGTTTGATAAACCACCTCTTGGAGTACTAATTTGTCTAGTACAAATAGAGGAAGAAGATAGGGTGCTCTCATAGCACCATATACCCTGATATAAGTGTCGTGCTCTAGTAGGTACCAATCTACAATCCTCTTGATGACAACTTTTTCTTTTTTTAGTCATGCATGGGGAAGGCGTGCAAAAGATAAACTCATATAATGGAGCCAAGAATACCCATCGAATCTTCTGGTACTCTACTCTATAATTGTGCTACCAAATCACTTTGAGGTATATATGGATGGAGGAATCTATCGGATTCTAGGACCAACACATTCTCGGGTATTGGTGGGCCATGAAAATGATTTTTATGATGTATGCCAACATGTGGAAACTCAGGAAAGTTATGGGTTGGGCTTCCACAACTACAATGATGACCTCGACCAGGTTCGCTAATAGGATGTCCTCCCAGTTGAATGAGGATCCTTTGTTTATACAGTAGTATATTAATGTCATGTACAATAAGGGAAATGTGGAGGCATATTTCTCCCTATACAACCTCCACAACATGGCTACCATGTATTGAGAAGGTCTTCTCATTGCGGTCATGGGATATCTATCGGTGGGTCTGATTTTGAATTGTTTATCTGGCATAGATCCTTAGTTGTATGCTTGAACTCATCGAGAAGTTCGTTATCTATCCTTTTGGTACCCATCTCCAGATGGTATAATTTGGATAGGTCTTTGGGATGGAATGATGCTACGGGTTCTCCCTTAGCATTGCAGATACACCTGTTCCCAAATATGCATGCTTTAATATCCAAGGGATGACATTAGTGCAAGGGAACACATTAGCACAGGTTGCTACTCTAAATATATGAAACTCCTTGATGTTCTTGAAAACTTTAAGCTCATACTGTTCCTCATCATGAGTAGCAAATATTTGTTTCTTAAAAAATTGATACATGTTGCCCCATCTAAGAACATCTTCCCCCTTTTCTAGGAATCTGGAGGTGTCATTGTACATTTCCATGGAAATTTCTGGCTCATCTTCAATCTGTCAACCACTTTCAGAGGCTCTGGTGGCTGGCACTTTGATGGTTTATTTCTTCCTCAAATACATATATAAATCTACAAAAAAATGAGATTAGTGCAACATAAAACCATATGCGAAATAGACATAGTTTGATTAATAATTGCTTAAGCATATAGATAAGCCTATCTAATTAGCAAAGTACAATACTCGAGGATTCACTTGTATTGATGTTAGTTGGGAGGTCATCATCCGACGATGAGAGTATAATAACAAGCACGGTGAGCATTCAAATCTTAATAGAAAAGGAAGGAGCCAACTCTTGGTTAAAAAAAAAGGCCCAATGCTCAAAACTAGAGCAGTTCGTACAAACTGCTCTGATGGAAATTGGATGAAATGATCTTAATTATGTTGATGAGTTGATATGAAAATCAAAGGAGTTGGAAAAAATATATCCAATGAACACTGGGAGAGTTAATGAAAAGGTTTTCGATGGCCCCTTAAGTGTATCAGAAGAGTTTGCATGAAATGTGTCGATAGGTCTTTATGTAAATCAAAGAATTAAGGTGAAAAGTGCCAATGAACTTCAGTAAAGTTGGTGGGAAGGATTTTGATGGGATTGAATAAGTTCATGAAAATGGATCTGGTGTACATAGGGATAATTCATGTGAATGATTCCAATGGGACCGAAGAATTTTATATGAAAGTCTCCGAAAATAGTGAAATTCGTGTAAAGCATGCAAGTGCTTAAGTATGGAAACTGGCCATATTTGCACTAACTCCTATGGTGAGAACTGAAGGAGTGTAGATTAAATTCTCCATGGGAGCCTGGGACTTTCATGTGAAATCCATTGGTTAAAACCGACAGACTTTGTAGAAACATCTCCGGTTCATCGAATTTGGTAAAGTGTTCGACTGTGGTCCTCAACTTGATTTTTGGATCCAAGTGTTGAGATGATAACCTTGTGTCTTAGCAACATTGTATTGGAGGCCAAATGCACGAGGAGAGTACCTTTTAAAGGTGAGGGATAATGTGAATTTAAATTTCGAGACGGTAGTAGCTAAGAGTTATGCTAGTAGGGGATTGGTTGAGGATCGTTATCGACACAATAAAAACCTAGGTAGCTCCGGGGAGAACAACCATTGGGGAAGAGACCATGGTGGTTCCATGAGTTTTGGATAGTGGAGAATGAAAAAGGTAGAAAATTATGGGAAGGTCTTGCTAGATGGGATAACAAGGCACAATTAATATGAGAAGGAAACCAACACTACGGAAAACCCTAACCCTAGTAGTATAAACCAACGAAACAAAAGTGCATAGGAAATTTTAGATATTACTTAGAGGTACGTCACGTGTGAGGTGATAGGAGGTTGAGGGTGAAATTTTATTGGTCTCGCTACTTTGTTTCTCGACCCTCCCATCTTTTCTCAGACGTTCTATGACAAAGGTAAGGAAAACAAGGGGAAATTAGTCCTTTTATAGGAGTTTTGGGCATAATAAATGTGAAATGACATTTGGGGAACCAACCGACAAATTTGGAGAAAAGTCCTCCGATATGAAACATAGGACTTTGTGGGAAAATCCCCGATGTATATCGGACGAATTGGCACGAAGGATTTCGATGCTCATCGGAGGATAAGGAAACAAATCCTCTGATTTGATCGAAGAAGTTTATACAAACTCCTTTGGTGTACATAGAAGGAGTTGACATAAAGTCACATGATGAAAAAAAGGTTCTTTGAAGAACATTTCACAAAGTTAGCTGACTATTACCGGAGGTTTTGGAGAGAAGTTCTCCACTATACACTAGAGGAGTTTGAGGTAAATCTTCTAGTGCACACCGGTGGAGTTTATACTAACTCGTTCGAAAACCAAAGAATCAACTTAATACTTTCTTAAGTGCCCAAAGTTGAAAGATACAAATTTGGCCGAAATGTGAAGCTTGAAGTAGCATGCTTAGAGTGGGAGGAGAAATCATGAAGAAGATACAAATAGAGAAGTTTTCAAAGGAGAAAATAAGGGGGCTCAATTTTCTTGGAGAGGATTTGCAAGTAAATTACAAGAAAATGGAGGGTTGTTTGTGTCTGACACAACAAATGGCGACACACCGGGAAAATCCATAGATCTATCTAAAGTACCAATCCAAACACAAACCTTTGATGGAGGGAGCATTATAGTGCAAGACCCGGGATATAAAGAATAGGTCCCATAGTCTTGTCAGAATGCATATTTTGATGAGACAAAGCATGGAAGATAATAAGAAGTTAAAACCACACATAGAACATATTTGATCATTAAAACCAACCTTTTTATATGGAAATGAATTCAGAGAGGAATGCAGAGTACTATAGGGAACTAATACATCAGGAATGCTGAAAATACAAGTTGTTTGTGCATTTCTATGGTGTTGCTCCACTTCCAGCGAGCGTCCATAGCCCTGGTGGAGTCACCTTTGTGTCACAAACCTTTCTCCACTTCCAATGAGCATTCATAGCCCCGACGAAGATACTTTCATATCCCACTTGATCCAGAATTCCTTTCCCCAATCCTTTACCTATTGAAATTTAATTATCTTATGCTTAGAGAGAGGTGCATGGGATGACACCTGTGATGGTGAGAATTTCTATCTTGATTATTAATGATATAACTCCTTGAATAAAATTCTCTGGACTACTGCGAATTCCTTTTCCCAAACCATTTCTTCTTATTCCAGAAAAATTACAAAAAATCTGTTCTTGGACTAGGCCCCTTACTCCTTCCTTGGATTCATTTTAGATGCTCAATGCTTGTGTGCAGATGAACTATGTTTCGCTACTATATTTGTATTGAAGTGATGCACCATGATGTTATACGGTTAGGGATGAGGCTTATGTCCAAAATCTATATGACAAATTTCTAGGTTGTTGACACCAAATGTGTTGCACTCCCAAGATATATCCAGGCCCAAGCCATCCAACACTTGAGAAGTTCACAGTGATAGTCTTTAAGAGAAAGAAATAAAGACTCAAAATAAAACAAATTGTAAAGTATCAAATCGAATGAGCAATATCATGCAAACAAAAATAAAAGCAAAATTGAGCATAAAAGTAAAAAAAACTAAGGAAAACTGTTTATTTATATACAAGGAGGGAGCTGCCACAAGGGCTAGTTGACATAATGTTTCAGGATTTGGCCATTAACCTGGAGGATATCAACATCCTCTTCAATATTTTTCAAATGATATGTTCCTTGACCAATATTTTCTCTGATTACAAATAGACCTAGCCATAATTGTTGAAACTTTGAGTGTTTGCCTTTATCTTCATGTGGATTATCCCATTTGAGAACCATATCGCCGACTTGAAATTCTTTCTCACCAAAAAAATTCTTATCAAACCAATATTTAATGGTTTGTTGGTGAGCTTCAAACTTTTTCTTTTCCTTGGTGCGATTATCCTCTAGATTCAATAAAGTGTCGATGTGCCTTTGGATGACGAGACATTCTCTCACGCGACATTGTTGGGTGATTTGTAGGGAAGGAAGGTAAACATTTGAAGGAAGAATGGATTCTTTCTCGTATAGAAGAAAATAATGGGATGTCTCTATTGAAGCCTTGGGGGTGACATGGCCAAGCCATAGGGTATTGGGTAGAGCCTTATGCCATTTTCTCTATTGATTGACTATATTTCGTTTGAGAATTCAGATTAGGTTCTTGTTTGTGGCTTCAAAAAAACCATTTCCCTGAGGGTAATAGTTGGCAGTGTACTTAACGGTGATTCCATTTTATAAAGAAAACTGAGTCAAATTAAGGGACGAGAAATATGTTTCATTATCAAACACCGGGGAGTTAGGAATTCCAAATCTAGTTATGATACATTGTTCAAGAAAATTCATCACTACTTCATCACTTACCTTGGTTAGTGGTATTTCTTCAGCCCAATGTGTAAAGTCATCAATAGCGGTTAGGATATACCTGTGTTTCTTGGAGGAATGGGTGTTGATTTCACCAATGATGTCTAGTCTCCATTGTTTGAATGGTTCTTCAACAATAATAGGCTGCAGTGAGACAAAAACTTTGTACTCTCTTCAAGTAGATTTCTGGCAAGTTTCGCAACTGTGCGAGTATGCATGGGATTCCTTGAATAAGGTTGGCCAATAATATCCAACTCTAAGTATTTTATGGGATGTTGTATCTCTTGAGAAATTCTCCCCTTCCGGTCCATCATGTAGGTATTGAAGAAATTTATCATCATATTTCCTTTCAAGGCAATAGAGAAGTACTATGCATAGTTTCTTCTGAAAAAGATGTCATGAACCAACTGATATTGCGTAGATTTCAGACTTAGTGCTCGTTTTTCTTGGCATTGAGATGGTAAGGGGTTGTACCATACTGAAGACAATACTTGAGATCATTATAATATTAATTCTCAATAGTTGGGACGTAAATAACCTATTGTGCAGAGAGGTTTGGTTTTGCTTGCCATCCATCATCTTCTTTATTTTCATCATCTATGGTATCGATTGTAGCTTACAAAGACCTTGACCCTTGATGATGTTTTCCAGTTTGAATTCTAGGTCATACTCTTGTAAGGAGGTCATCCAATTATCTTTTCTCTCACTTAGTTCTCTTTGCATAAAGAGGGATTTGACCTCCAGGTGAGGCACAATCACTTTAGTATGATTTTTCAAGATATATGGTATGAACTGTTTGATGGATTTATGGACAATAAAATATTGCTTATCCAACAAAGAGTTTTTGAGTTCAATACCTTGTAACCGAGTGCTCATATATTCAATGGGGCATTCATTCCCTTGCTCATATTTCTGTGTGAGCATTGTTTCAAGGGACTAATCAGATGCAAAGGTGTTCAACAAAAATTCCTTGGTGAAATCTGGACATTGTAAGGATGATGTAGCTACTATAACATATTTGATGTTCTCAAAGGACTCCTTTTCAATGGACATACATTTGAATTGAACAAATTTCTTTATCATATGTTGAAGAGGTTTTACTTTTTTGGCGAAGTCTGGGATGAATCTCCTCATGAAATTAATCTTTTTGAAAAAGGACTGCATGGAATTTTTTCTGTGCGGTGTCTAGATTTGCAAAATAAATTTCATCCTTTCTGGGTCCAATGTGATTCCATCTTTGTAAATAACACGCCTCAACAGAATACCTTCTAAAATGACAAAAATAGTCTTCTTGGGATTTAAAGAGATGCCATACCTTTTGGATCGTTCAAATATTTGTTTTAGGTGATTTGGGTGATCTACTCTTTGCTTTGAGTAGATAGTGACATCGTCAAGATAGGCCACCACACTCTGACTGATTAAACCTTTTAAAGAGATATCCATATCCATTTGAAATGTGGTACCAAAATTTATTAAACCAAAGGGAATCCTTCTATATGCATACATTCCCCATTTTGTTCTGAATGAGGTTTTTGATTGGTCTGGTTCTGACATGAGAACTTGGTTGTATTTCGAAAATCCATCCAATAAAGAGAACATTTTAGAGCCAGAGACAAGTTGCAAGATTTTTTCCATGGGGGGGAATGGGTATTTGTCTTTGTTGGAAGCTCGATTTAGATTCCGAAAATCTATGCATATCCTTATTTCTCCTGACTTATTTCTAACAGGCACCATGTTAGACACCCAGGTTGAATGACAGACCTTAAAAATGATCCAGGCGTCTAGTATTTTCTTCAATTCTTTCCGAATGAGTGGTTCAAGGGTTGGATGTATTTTACTTAGATTTTGATGGAATGTGTTATCACTCTAGGAAACTCTCCTAGGCTGTATCTCAGAGATGCCTGGTAACTTAACCTTTTTGTAACTATTTTCTTAATAATGGGTGTGGGTTTGGATCAAGATGAATATCTTAATCACTGGATTGTATATTCAAGATAGTCTAGCTATATTCATGCAATACAAGGCCTTCAGGAGATATTATCAGATAAGTTTGTAAATCAAATGGATAAGAAAACCAATCAGTTAACCAGAACATACATAGGAAATATATATGATGGGTCAACAAACTAGCTAAGGATGCTTATGATTCTTGCTTAACAGTCAAAAGTAAGATGACAACTACCATGGGACCATTAAACATAGACAAAATAATGATTTCAACTCATATGCATAGACAAAGATGAAGGAGAGTCTGAAAATAACAAATGAAAGAAGCTTGCAGGCTTAATATATTAAAGAAAGTGTCTTTTTACAATAACAGTGGATTATAGAACTCAAAATTGAACCCCTAGATCTCTTACTTCTACGAGCTTAAATAGTGTTTTCAACATGATTATCAGATCCTAAAGAAAAGGATTGAATAACTACAAGATTTCTAAATCAAAACAAAATCAATGACTAAGGAAATAGATCTTATTTACTAGGGATTAGATCCTAATCTCCAACTATGATCTTCGACAGCTTTGGGAGTCTTCTTAGATAATAATAATGCTTTCTAAAACCTTATCTAGCACCTAGATGGTGACTTGTTCCTTTTCTAATCAGAAAGACTCCTACTTTGACTTTTCTTCTTTGAAAACAGAAAATGCCTTGTTGGCAGGGAAATACACCATGAAAGTGTGCCCAGCGCTGCCAACTTCCTGTAGCTTCACTTCTTTGATAGTTTTGCTAAAAAATCTTCAAATATAAGTATGAACATTGATCAATATTTGCTCCAACTGATAGCAGACTCCTATAGAATTGAATAATTTATCCTTTATATCTGAATAATGTTGCATCACCATGTTTAGTAAACCATAGTAACTCTATAATCTTCTATCTACAAAAGTTTGCAAAAACCCTAGAGCCAAAAACATAATCTCCCTGCCTGTATATTATCAATATCTTCAATCTTCATTGTCTTAAGTGATCCTTTCAGTTCCTTGTTGGTAGATTTCATGACTGCCATCATATTTTGAGCATCCTTGATGCCCTCTGTGGCAAAGGAAACCTGATCGAGATTGAATGTTTGATTGTAAATCATTTCCCTCTGTCCCTCATACATCCTCTTTTGCTTAAGTAATTTCATAGCCCCCTTGTCCATTGTATGCAATTTTCCTAACCATTGCATCTTCATAAAGACTATCCAATGTGATCTTGTCAAAGACACTAGCCAATTTACTATCAATCTGACTAGAATTATTATTGGTGGGTGTAGTGACAAGGGCCAATTCCCACTCAACACCATCAAGTGCCATGCCTGACATTCCATAAAAACATGAGATGTTTGAGCACTAGATGTAATAATAGCTAAAGCCAAGGCATTTCTTTCTTCCAATGCCGAGGGATCAGGATTCACCTCAGTTAGACCCAGCAAATCAACAGTGTCTGCAAAAGGTATCGATACAATAGTAGTTTCATAAATAGGAGATTCAACCTCTGGAGCTTCCTTTTATTTTTGGTATTCTAAAGGAGAAGCTTCTTCAGGTCTATAGGTCAAAAGATGTTTCTCCTGAAATTCCAACGCCTATCTTGCTACAGGAACCACATGAGGGGCATCTCGAATATAATCTTCCATTGTTGCCAGAAATGATTGAGGTGGCTGACCCAAAACTGGGAACTGGAAATTCTAGGCCTTTGCAAACTTCATAAAATCCAGGCAGACTCTCGACCTATTAACCAACCCTCCTATAAATATCAAGGGCTTTGACATCTTAATGCCTTGGCATCTCAAAAAACTTTTCCACAAGATTGATAATATCATCATTGATTGCAAAGTAAATCTTGAAGCTTTCCTTCAAGACCAATGCCAGGGCATATTGAATGACATAGTTACCAACAACTGGTCCCTCAGGCCTTTCTCACATACGGCATGGTGCTCGTGTTTATTTAAAAACCATGCAGGGGATTGATAACAGATGGAAATGCTTTGCATTAGGTTATGGTCTGCTGTGTGGCATATGGGCTCGACTGGATTCCTCGTGGCCTCTGCCTTAAAAAACCCTGCAATAAAATTGCAAAGAATTGGCTTGCTGAAGATCGAACTCACAACTAGCAACTAGGTTGTCATGCAATTCTTCGACACCTGTGACATTTTCGAACACCTAGTATTGGAACTTCCTCCTCATGGCATCTGCACATGCATTTGTCAAACTGCTACATAATACATTTGCAAAATTTTGACAACCGACATTGACACCTCACCCAAGCTAGCCTCCTCCTTAGATCACCTGCACAACACATCTCAAAGATAGTTTAATTGATGAGATGTGGATAGGAATAATGCTAGGCATTGCATATTGAGTTGTATGTTGCATGGCATGTGGACTCAACACTGGGCTTGTATGTTGAATTAGAGTTTGACTCGACCTGTATAGCATTTACAAATGCATTCATCAACATGTTTGTAGTGGCATTTAAGCTCTTCAATATGTAAATGCAATGTATTATGAAACCCTGCAAACATAGCTCCCATGCATGATCTTATGAAACCTTAACCTCGACATATGACACATGAATCATCAATTAAAATCATGGCTCGATCCCTGCTCAGCTCATGGCTTTGAATTTGCATGCCCAACTAGCAAAATGTAGGTAAGACTTGTGGTATAACATGTGGATCCGGGCTTGACCTATCGACTTGGCATATGAATTGGAACTGTGGCTTAGTATGAGAATTGAACATATGGTTGGCTCATGGAGTTAGCATAAGAATAAGACATGTAGTTTTAACTTATGTTTTGGCTTTAGTGTAGGTTTAGTGGAATGTATATATGACCTAGGGATTTGATTTAACTTTAGAATCACTTCAAGCACACACCACTTCATAACAAAAGTGCATAAAGCTTTTTGATAATATAAATCTAATAAATCTAGAATTGTGGACTATGTAATGATTAATTTGTATTTGTGTATTGTAGGTAAAGAGGAAGAGATCAAAGGATGCTAGGCTAAAGTGATAACTCAAAAGCTGGATGAAGGGGGAGATTAAGACACTAGCCAAAGGCTAAAAAGGAAAATGAGTGAAACAAAGAGAAAGAGAGATAAAAAGGCTCTAAAAAACCCATTTATTTTGGTCGCTAACAACTGGCTCCAACTGGGATGGAGACCTCCTTGCGAGGCTCCAAGAACCTAGTAGTTCCAGTCGCCTTTACCATTGGGCTATGGAGTCATTTGGCCTATACAACTGATCTCTTGCAAACCTGTAGCCTGCTCTGCTTATTCAACCAAAACTGAAAGCAATCTACTTGCTCGTATGAAGAGGTTATTCTTCTGCCTACTCCTACACTAACTAGTTAAAGCAAACTGATCAAGTAAAATTGAATCTCCAATGCAGCCAAGAAAGTAATTGAATTCCAACTTTATGCAAAGTGATAGACAACCATACTGTAGCATCTGAAGCATAATCTTTAAAATCAAACTTACAATAAAAAAATCTGACCTCAAAGATGACAACACCTGAAATTTTTTCACTGCAAAACATCTCCATATAAGTGGCAATTGGATCTGAAAATTCATACCAAGTTGGGTGCTTAACATCTGATAGAGAAAAATGCATCATAAAATATTGATCTAATTCTTTCTTCTCTCCTTCATCATCTCCTTCTGATTCAATTTCACTGTTTTTTCCTGCTGATATATGCATTGATCCTTTGACATCAATACATCAAAAGAGATCATTGGTTCTTTGAAATCAATACATCCAAAAGAGACATGTTGATCTTCTACAACAAGATACACCTCTGATATGATGCCATATGTGTCTATGTTATAATTATCATTCAACACCTCTTGATCTTCAAGGTGAATGTCTTCTTCTATAATAAAATCTTTATCATTAATTTGATTTTTGTGACAAGCAATATCTTTATGATACAAAGAAAACTCTTCACAACATCCTTCAAAAAGATGTTCAGCTAGAAAATACTCTTTACAAAAGGAATTAAAATCTGCATGAAAACCATCCAAAGAGCTAATACTTGCATCTGGAAGAGATCGACACTAGTCAAGAGCAATACCCTCTAATGAATACTTGAAAAGTTTAATCTGAACATCTGCATGTATGATCTGGAGCCGATCAATAAATTCATGAAAATATAATAAATGTTTAACTGTCTCTTCCCATTCTTCTCCTCAAAATCTGGGAAGGCTGCGTTCCCATTCATCTCTACTAGGTATTAGATGAGGGTAACCAGAAATACTTGAAAAATCACAAAAAGCATACCTCTTTGCTAAAATCTGATTCATTTCATACCAGTGGAGCCACCAACAGATCCGTCCTTCATGGAGTCGCCAGATAGATGATTTCAACCAAATGATGTCCAGGATTTGTTTATCATCAAAGATGGATCTATGTTGTCTCCCAAGGAAGCTGAGTTTCAATCTCCTCTCCCCAACAACGACGCCAATTTTTTATCACTCCAGGAAACTCTCCTAGGCTGTATCTCAGAGATGCCTGGTAACTTAAATTTTTTGTAACTATTTTCTCAATAATGGGTGTGGGTTTAGATCAAGATGAATATCTTAATCACTGGATCTATCTTCAATACAGTCTAGCTATATTCATGCAATACAAGGCCTTCATGAGCTATTATCAGATAAGTTTGTAAATCAAATGGATAAGAAAACCAATCAGTTAACCAGAACATACATAGGCAATATATATGATGGGTCAACAAACTAGCTAAGGATGCTTATGATTCTTGCTTAACAGTCAAAAGTAAGATGACAGTTACCATGGGACCATTAAACATAGACAAAAGAATTATTTCAACTCATATGCATAGACAAAGATGAAGGAGAGTCTGACAATAACAAATGAAAGAAGCTTGCTGGATTAATATATTAAAGAAAGTGTCTTTTTACAATAACAGTGGATTATATAACTCAAAATCGAACCCCTAGATCTCTTGCTTCTACGAGCTTAAATAGTGTTTTCAACATGATTATCAGATCCTAAAGAAAAGGATCGAATAACTACAAGATTTCTAAATAAAAACAAAATCAATGACTAAGGAAATAGATCCTATTTATTGGGGATTAGATCCCAATGTCCAACTATGATCTTCGACAGCTTTGGGAGTCTTCTTAGATAATAATAATGCTTTCTAAAACCTTATCTAGCACCTGAATGGTGACTTGTTCCCTTTCTAATCAGAAAGACTCCTACTTTGACTTTTCTTCGTTGAAAACAAAAAATGCCTTGTTGGCAGCTCAATACACTGTGAAAGTGTGCCCAGCGCTGCCAACTTCTTGTAGCTTCACTTCTTTGATAGTTTTGCTAAAAACTCTTCAAATATAAGTATGAACATTGATCAATATTTGCTCCAACTGATAGCAGACTCCTGTAGACTTGAAGAATTTATCCTTTATATCTGAATAATGTTGCATCACCATGTTTAGTAAACCATAGTAACTCTATAATCTTCTATCTACAAAAGTTTGCAAAAACCCTAGAGCCAAAAACATAATATCCCTGCCTGTATATTATCAATATCTTCAATCTTCATTGTATTAAGTGATCCTTTTAGTTCCTTGTTGGTAGATTTCATGACTGCCATCGTATTTTGAGCATCCTTGATGCCCTCTGTGGCAAAGGAAACCTGATCGAGATTGAATGTTTGATTGTAAATCATTTCCCTTTGTCCCTCATACATCCTCTTTTTCCTAAGTATTTTCATAGCTCCCTTGTCCACTGTATGCAGTTTGCCTAACCATTGCATCTTCATAAAGACTATCCAATGTGAGCTTGTCAAATCCACCAACCAATTTACTATCAATCTGACTAGAATTATTATTGGTGGGTGTAGTGACAAGGGCCAATTCCCACTCAAAACCATCAAGTGCCATGCCTGGCATTCCATAAAAACATGCGATGTTTGAGCACCAGATGTAATAATAGATAAAGACAAGGAATTTCTTTCTTCCAATGCCGAGGGATCAAGATTCACCTCAATTAGACCCAATAAATCAATAGTGTTTGCAGAAGGTATCAATACAATAGCAGTTTCATAAATAGGAGATTCGACTTCTAGAGATTCCTTTTCCCCTTCTTTTTGGTCTTTTGAAGGAGAATCTTCTTCAGGTCTATAGGTCAAAAGATGTTTCTCCTAAAATTCCAGCGCCTATCTTGCTACAGGAACCACATGAGGGGCATCTCGAATATAATATTCCATTGTTGCCAGAAATGACTGAGGTGGCTGACCCAAAACTGGGAACTGGAAATTCTAGGGCTTTGCAAACTTCATAATATCCAGACAGACTCTCGACCTATTGACCGACCCTCCTATAAATATCAAGGGCTTTGATGGCTTCATGCCTTGGCATCTCAAAAAACTTGTCCACCAGATTGATAATACCATCATTGATTGCACAGTAAATATTGAAGCTTTCCTTCAAGACCAATGCCAGGGCATATTGAATGACATAGTTACCAATAGCTGGTCCCTCGGGCCTTTCTCACATACGGCCTGGTGCTTGTGTTTATTTAAAAACCATGCAGGGGATTGATAACATATGGAAATGCTTTGCATTAGGTTATGGTCTGTTGTGTCGCATATGGGCTCAGCTTGATTCCTCGTGGCCTCTGCCTTAAAAAACCCTGCAATAAAATTGCAAAGAATCGGCTTGTTGAAGATCAAACTGACAACTAGCAACTAGGCTTTCATGCAATTCTTCGACACCTGTGACATTTTCGATCACATGGTATTGGAACTTCCTCCTCATGGCATCTGCGCATGCATTTGTCAAACTACTACATAATACATTTGCAAAATTTTGACAACCGACATTGACACCTCACCCAAGCTAGCCTCCTCCTTAGATCACCTGCGCAACACATCTGGCAGATATTTTAACCGATGAGATGTGGACAGGAATAATGTTAGGCATTGCATATTGAGTTGTATGTTGCATGGCATATGGACTCAGCACTGGGCTTGTATGTTGACTTGGAGTTTGACTCGACCTGTCCAACATTTGCAAATGCATTCAACAACATATTTGTAGTGGCATTTAAGCTCTTCAATATGTAAATGCAATGTATTCTGAAACCCTACAAACATAGCTCCCATGCATGATCTTATGAAACCTTAACCTCGACATATGACACTTGAATCATCAATTACAATCATGGATCGATCCCTACTTAGCTCATGGATTTGAAGTTGCATGCCCAGCTAGCACAATGTAGGTAAGACTTGTGGTATAACATGTGGATTCTAGCTTGACCTGTCAACTTGGCATATGAATTGGAACTGTGGCTTAGTATGAGAATTGAACATATGGTTGGCTGATGGAGTTAGCATAAGAATAGGACATGTGGTTTTAACTTATGTTTTGGATTTAGTGTAGGTTTAGTGGAATGCATATATGAACTAGGGATTTGATTTAACTTTAGAATCACTTCAAGCACACACCACTTCATAACAAAAGTGCATAAAGATTTTTGATAATATCAAGCTAATAAAGCTAGAATTGTGGACTATGTAACGATTAATTTGTATTTGTGTATTGTAGGTAAAGAGGAAGAGATCAAAGGATGCTAGGCTAAAGTGATAACTCAAAAGCTGGATGAAGGGGGAGGTTAAGACACTGGCCAAAGGCTAAAACGGAAAATGAGTGAAATAGAGAGAAAGAGAGATAAAAAGGCTCTCAAAAACCCATTTATCTTGGTCGCTAACAGAATGATTTGACACCTTATTTGCTTGGTATCACATGTTGAATGATATCAGTGTCATAGGTCTTTAAATATTCATAAGTCTAGGAAAACACTTCATGATAGTTCTTGAACAATTGTGTGAATGTATGTTTTTCTTCCTCTAAATAGTAGGTTCCTAGATTGATATACTTGGGCAATTCGGGTGTCCCTAGATTCACTAGGAAATGCATCATGGTTGGACCATTGGTTTTTTTATTTGCGGGTCTTCATAACTTATCTTTCTGGTCGAATATTTTCTCGAATGATAGCACATTTCTTAGGATACAATTTGCTTTCACTTTACTTGGTTCATCCCAATAATTCTGAAGATCTTGTTCATGAATATCATCGTCGATTATTGAGTCTTGAAATATCATAAATGGTGAGGAAGATGATGATATGAGTATCATTATTGAAGAATCTCCAGTTCATGATATTATATGGTACCAAAGTCTTGAAAATCATTTCAACAGAGAAACCATGATCATGGGGCATAAACCTAGAAGCTGCATTTGCTAATATATCTACATCAATGTTTTGATTACGAGGTATAGAAGTAATATTGAATGCATTGAAGGAATAGAGTAAATTCCATACCTCATGTTGGTAACTTTTCAAATGAGGGGACATGTAGTGAATGGTATTCCTTACCCGTCGAATGACTATCTCCGAATCACCAAACACTCAAAGGTATTTTACCTTTAAGTCAATGGCCTTCTTTATACCTTGGACTAAGGCTTCATATTCTGCAGTATTTTGGTGCATTCAAAATCAAGGCGATAGGATATGGGAGTTTTACATTATTCAGGGTCAATCAATACACATCCTGCCCCAACTCCTTCTTGATACTTGGAGTCATCAAGAAACATGTACCACATGTTAGTATGTACATATTTGTTAGTAGCAAAAAAACCTAAATATTTTAATAGAGTACAAGTGTCATTATGTGTTCATGGAAGGAGTTTGGACTGTAAATCTGGTTGTATTTCAAATAGTTGTGCTTCGTAACAACCATGGTCAGTTTCTAAAAAATAATTACCAAGAATGGAATGTGAAAAATTGATAGGTTCATTTTTACCTTCTAATTTTTTTACCATGTGCTTCATATGAGGTTTGTTGTTACTCAAATATGATTTTTCTTTACCTTTGTAGAGAAGCCATAGGTGGGACCAATCCATAGAGAAGTATCCTTGGAATTTAGTTGACCAATACCTACTCAACAGTAAACCATAACTTTCTGGGATGTCAACAACAACAATACTAATAACTTGATGCACTCTTGGGTCATCGACTAATCTTATTAGAACATCTTTGAGTTTGCCTCTTACTTTGACATCTAACCTATGTAATTGTTGAATTCTACTAACCTAGCAAACGAAAATGAATTCCAAGCAAAAAAGTATCATTGAATTAAAGCACAACTAGGTTACTCAACAAAATAAACATTGGAAGTTAAAATCAACATAAACCATAAAACATTTGCAAACGAGATTTGAGTAAAACACCTGGAAAAACCCTAGCAGGAAAATCAGTTCTGTGATGATTTTATTGCTATAAAATCAAGGCTCTCATCCTGGGATAATGACCCTTCTAAGGAAATACAAATCATCCAATATCCTATCCCAATATATGTCCTTCGATCTTCCTGGATGCTATCTTCCTAGTTGTCCCTTTGTACCATTTCCTCAGCCCCTACCCTGGCACACCAAAGTGATCACTCACTATTTATGTACCATCACTGTGACACAAGTACATGAGTAAAGAATCCCTCTTTTTTCCAATGTACTCTCGGTGTGCCTCATCCTCTCACCTAGGCTGCCTTTTATTACATTGATATTAGACCAAATCAATCAAACCCTAGATCTATAAAGTGATACAAAATTGAGATCTATTCTCACCTTCACTTTATATCTAATGGTCATGACTTAATCAAACACTCACTTAAGTCACTAATGCCACTAACTTAGTAATTTACCTTAATTAACAAAAGAACATTCAATTTAATTATTCAACTCATAAAGTGAACTCCCTAAGTCCCACTGAGAGGTTACAAGGACGACTTCTAGAGTCTATACATAGAGCCTCTATGGAAGTACTTTTTGGATGCTACAAAAACCAACACTCCCTCTTAGTGAGGAAGGTACTTCCATCACTTGGAAGTGAATTTGTATTCACTATCTGATCTGCTACCATGGATGCTTTCCAATCCACCCGATTTGCTACTCCCTCTGACACAAAAGCTACTCCTCCCATCTCACTCGAACTCATCTTCAAAGACATGTCTGGACATGCTTCCTAGTCTCATTGCTTGCTACTTGGGCCTGTTCCCAAGACTTCCTGGGGCTACCCACAACCTCCTGCTACTACCCGAGTCATTTTCTGTGTTTCCTAGAGCTTCTCTACTTATTTCTTAGTTATCTCATCCTGCTACCCAATAGTTATGCTCGTTTCCCAGGGCACCTGCCTTCTGCCCAAAAACATCTGGGTAGTCTTCCCACTTTCTGAGAGCTTCCCATACCTACCTGGGGACTACCCACACTCTCTGCAACTGCCCAAGTTGTCTCTGACCTATATGTGGATTTTCTGGGTAGATTTTCTATCATGTTTCCCTACTGGCAACCCACTTTTCCATTGTCCTACATGGTGACAGTCTTTGGGCGGATGGTTTGGTGGCTAGTTCCTCTGGCATATGCATCAACACCACCTATCGTCCTCTAACTCCCTATCGCTATGCTCCTAGCTCACCCATGTCTTCCTATGTATCTCTATCGATGGTTATACCCCATATGCTACAACCTTGGATCCCGGTCTCGCTTGATTTCACTTGGCAGATGTGTGCCTTTATGGCAACTACAACAACCTTCATCCTTGACCCCATGCCACACTTATTAGCAACCACATAAAGGTGGCTTCTTGCTGCGGATTCCTGATCTCATTTTCAACCCACTCATGGATCTCCTTATCCCCTGTCGACTCTATCGTGCCTCTCTGCATGTCATTCCTATTCTACAATAGATGTCACCTACTGCTACATGTTTCCACCACTCATCCTCGACTTGCTGGTGGTTGTTTCCACATTGTCTACATATATCACGCACATGTTACTCTTCTACACCAAATCCTCGCACAACCACATCCACATATCTTCCTCCTTGCTATGTTTGCACACGACCCCCCAATCCTCCACTGTCTAATCCAAAACCACAATACCCATGACCCATCCTCTTAGAGGTCAAACATAGTTGTCTCTGCATGATCTGAAAATGAAAAAGGTTTGTGTGTACAAATTTGCAAGAGAATTTTTTATGTGACTTAGGAAATTGGATCAAGTTGCAAAACACATAAAATTAATGAGTTTTTTACTTAACATGAGAAACATAAATAGACATAAACAAACATAAAAAACAAGCACATAACACAACAAAATGATAAAGGAGTTCACCCCTCTCTTGCGATACATCTCCTGGTCCAACTTCCAATGGATCATTTTCATTAATGCTCAAAGTGTCGAAATCAGTGCTTTAAAATGATCAGAATACAAAATAGATGGCTTCAATGGCTCCAAAATGTCCAAAAACCCCTAGTTGGGCTCTTCCTGCACCTGGTTTGGCCAAAATATGAGAAGAATACACTTCCTGGAAGTTTCTCCTCAATAACTTGTTGTACCTGCTCGCCAAAATGCACTCTGTCCAAACTAAACTTGGCCTTTGTATGATTCCCGTGCCTAAACCTGGCACCACACGTGTTTATGAAATTAGGACGAAACTGTCGCACCTTTAGAGAAACTAATGCCTTAATGTCCAGAAAAACTAACGCATGGCCCCCCATGTAGCTGAGAGTTGACCATAAAATTTTTCCTTGTCGCATGACTGTTGAACAAATCACAATGCGCTCGTGTATGGTAAGAGTTGTGTCCAAGGGCTGGGGCCAAGCCCCAACCCATACCCCCTGCTGAATTAACCAAAGTTCAAATTCAAATATGTACTCTGTGGTATATGGTTAAGGCACACCTTGTAGGTGGGCTGGTAGCTCAGCCTACGCGAGAACTCTTCCATTGCCAGAGGTCCTGGGTTCGACCCCCGTGGATTCCAACAACTTTTAACACATAACAAGGGGGTTCCACATGGAAAACCCTAGCTGGGCCACGTGGAACCTTTCCATTCACCATGAACATGCCACGTGTCAGCATCAAATCGGTCCCCAAAACCACTTGCCAACTCATTTTCCATGTTTGCACCTGCCACATCAATAGTACGGTTTGCACAGTCAGCCTGTATGGACTGAACGAACTATGTACAATCAACATTTTGCTTGTTTGGAAAAGTGGACAGAACAAAATATCTTTCACATATGAACTCCCTTTGATCCCGCTCAAGTTGTGTTGGGATCGCAAGGATGAGACCTACGCAATGAATCCATTTTTGAGCAATTCTGAGCACTTTTATTTTTGAGCATATTTTGATCCCCTGGATCACTCCTCCCCATTGGGAATCTATTGGACCTCCAAAAGACTAATTTCATTCAAACTGAAGATGAGGGTACAGTTCCCTCACCTTTCCAACCTCAATCCATCTATATTTGCTTGGATTTGTGCCTTTAAGACCAACACAAAGGTATTCCACATACCCTCGTTTTGAAGTTCTCATCTTCCTGTCAAGGATTGTATCCTCATGAAATTCTGAAAGATATTATGGTGAGAAGTCATCTATGGAAGGAATTTGAACATTCTCTCCTTGATTATCAATCAAAGGAGGCTCATACAATCTCAAATTCTCAACATTAACAACTGCATACATTTGCATATAAGGGGGAAAATCCAAATGGAAGGCATTGTTACCAATCTTTTCAAGAATCTTGAAAGGTCCATATCTAATATGTTTCAATTTTTTTCTTTCTCCTTTAAGCCTCTCTTTGCTAATGTAAAGCCAAAATTCATCTCCAACTTGGAAACTGTGATCAACATGATGCTTGTAATGTCTTGTCTTGTACTTGACTTGGCTCTTTTCCAACTATTCTTGTGCCATTCAATGCACCAATTGAATTTGTTCAATGAACTTCTTTTCTCTATCAATGTCATAAGAAACATCGATAGCAATATCCTTCCCAAAGATAAAATATAAATGATATTTTCAAAAATAACCAAAACATGCCTCAAATGAAGATGTTTGAGTTGAAGAGTGCTTAGTTGTAGTGACCGGGAATTTCATTAAACTACCAGAAAAAAAATAGAATAGAACAGTAAATTTGAAATTTACTAAATTTTTATTTAATCTAGCATATTCGCTCCCATATTTCAATAAATAAATTAACAATTTACATAACCATTTGCATAACTAGCTAAATTTACATAACAATTTGCATAACAAGTTAAATACCTCGTTCTGATGCTGTCTCCCTTCGCTTGAACCAATCCGCATCAGCTTGCTCCTTAAGACACCCCAAAACTAGCCACCCTACCGACCAGTACGCCTGGCCCTAGGACATCTATGGACGTCCTAGCCCTCCGAGCCCAAAACCCCTCAGCCCCGGTGCACTGTAAATCCCACTGTCAAATTTCACTCTGTTCCCCAATGCTCCCAAAATCTCCTCTCGTAGAATGCATGAATGAATCCCTCCAAAGTGAATAATCCCCTCCATCGTCCTTCTTCCTCCCTTATGCCTCCTTCACCGCCCTCGCACCTTCACTCCCCACCAAACACCTTATCCATACATTTATTTCTATTTAATGGTCTTATCTTTTACTTAATGTTCCTTTTACGTATG
>ML777702.1:320588-347445 GCA_009831015.1 Picea engelmannii | reverse complement strand
AAGAGTTAATCATACTTCAGCTAATCATAATCAAAATAATTAATTAATAACATATAATTAATTATGGTTATATAATAATTAATTATAATTTAGCTAATTTTTAGGGTTATTTATGAAATTATTCATATTAATAAGTAAAGGGTCATTACATTAGCCCGATTATAAGCATGTTGAATGTAGTGTAGGTTCTCATCCCAAAGCTTAGGATGTTTGCTGCAATAACCACGAAGAAGATGCACTACTATTCTATTAACCACTTATTTTTGACCATCAATTTGTGGATGAAATGTTGTGCTCTTTTTCAGCTTGGTTTCCATGAGTTCCCATAAACTTGACCAAATGTTCCCAATAATTCAAGAATCTCGATCATAAATAATGGATTTGGGAAACCCAAAATGTACCCAAACATGCTGAAAGAACATTTGTTCCATTTTTTCAGTTGTAACCTGCTTCTTACAAGGCATCAAAATACACATTTTGTTGAAACGGTCAACCACAACATAAAGATAATCACGATTCTTTTTTGACATAGGTAAACCTCATACAAAGCCCATGTAAATTCTTTCCCAAGGACGAGAAGGGACCTGAAGTGGAGTATACAAACCCAACTTTCTATTGCTAGGCTTACTTGTAGCACATAAAAAACATCCTCTTACATATCTTGAAACACTTTCATTCATTTTAGGCCAGTAGCAATACCTTTGAAAATTAGCCAATGTCTTGCCTACACCAAAGTGGCTAGCAATAAGAGAAGAATGTGCTTCCCTTATGATGTTGACTCTTTCACCCTGTGGAATACATAGCTTGCCAAGATGATACAAAATCTTATCATGCACATGGTAATCATATTCCTCAACTTGGTTAGAATGACACAAAGTTGCATAAACCTCTTTAATATCAACATCTAAAGCATATTGTTCAACATAGCTCTCATGCATGGTAGAATTATGCTTAATAATAACTGAAGCACTAACAATAGGGATAGAAAACATATCAACAACTTTGTTATAAATTCCTTTCTTATACCTGATAACCAAGTGGAGTTGTTATAGAAAACCCATCCATCTAAAGTGTCTTGCTTGTTGTAGCTTTGTTTGTGATTGTAAGTATTGCAATGGTTGATGATCCGTGTGAATGATAATTTGTTTTCCCAACAAATAATGTTTCCATTTTTTCACACTTTTAACCAATGAATACAACTCCTTATCATATGTAGGATAATTAATCACAACACCATTAAAAGTTTCAGAATGAAAACAAATGGGCTTACCATGTTGCAACATGACTGCTCCCATTGCATAGTTACTTGCATCTATTTGTATCCCAAACGACTGTCTCAAATTAGGAAGTGCAAGAACTGGAGCTGAACTAATCTTTTCCTTCAATGCATTAAAATATTTTTGTTTCTTTCCTCCCCATTGGAAAACTTGCTTGATGCTTGTAACTGCATGTAATGGAGCTGCAGTTGAAGAGAAGTTAGCAATAAAATTTCTCC
Source organism: Picea engelmannii (assembly GCA_009831015.1). Taxonomy (NCBI): domain Eukaryota; kingdom Viridiplantae; phylum Streptophyta; class Pinopsida; order Pinales; family Pinaceae; genus Picea; species Picea engelmannii. The sequence continues at coordinate 345,950 of ML777702.1, read as the reverse complement.
AATATTGGGCTGCTCCCAAAAATCTTCTTAACTCTATTACATTATTGGGCTTGGGCCAATCCAAAATGAGTTTGACCTTGGAAGGATCTATTTTTAGTTCTCCTCCTCCAACAATATGTCCCAAGTAAATAAGTGAAGTATTTCCAAACTCACATTTAGACATCTTCAAAAACAAATTTTATTTCTTTAAGACATCTAAAACTTGCTTTACATGCATAACATGCTCTTCATGAGATTTTATAAATATCAAAATGTCATCCAAGTAGACAATCACACAATCATCAAGAAAAGGCCTTAAAACATCATTCCTCATGAATGTAGCAGAAGAATTACAAAGACCAAATGGCATAACCATCCATTCAAACAAACCTTGCTTTGTTTTGAAAGTTTTATTCCATGTGTCTCCTTCAACAATCCTAATCTGATGATATCCACTTCTCAAATCCAACTTAGTAAAATACTTATCACATTTCAATTGATCAAGCAAATCATCAATTCTAGGAAGAGGATAATGAATATTTATCGTAATCTTGTTCAAGATTTTGGAATCTACACACATGCACCATGTACCATCTTTCTTTGGTACTAAAACAATTTGTGACCCACATGGTGATGTGATTGGCATGATAACCCTTTTGTCAAGCAACTCTTGGATTTGTTTTTTAATTTCAGCATTCTCCATTACTGACATCTTATACATACCAATGTTTGGAAGAGGAAAACATTGCTGCAATTGAATCTCATGTTGGATACCCCTTTTATGAGGCAATCCTTTTGGTTCATGACACATCTCATCATATTGATTAATAACCTCATATAAATCATATTTCAACTTTGCATCATAACCGTAGAAAGCTTCCTTTTCAACGTTGTCTTTGGGTTTAATCATCAATAGTACAAAGTTCTTACTAGCATTGACTAATCTATTAATTTGTACAGGTGACAAATTCAACTTCTTTGTATGTGATCTAACGTTGTACTCAACTCCATTTTTAAACAAATGATACTTGTTCTCATGACGATGGAAGATGGCTCTCCTATCATATAAATATGGGCTTCCCAACACAATACCACAAATATGCAATGGAATAATGTCAAGATCTACCTCATCTATAAATTTGCAGTGATGGAAAATCTAAGTTTACATATTCTTTTCACATGCAATTTGGCATTGTCACATATCCATCCTAGAGGACATGGTTTAGGATGAGGAGTAGTTTCCAAATGCAATTTCTTAACAGTGTCTTCGGATATGAGGTTTTCTTGAGATCCAGTATAAAAAAGAGTATATATCTTGGTATGCTTTGAAATAACCCTTATGTGGAAAAGATTTATTCTTTATTTTTCATTTTGAGTTTCATTGAGGCTACCACTTGAAGAAATAGTACTTGCAATAGAATCCTTACCTTGAAAACCCATGGCAGTAATTTTTGTTTCATCTCACGAATCAGAACCTAAATCATGTTGTGTAGCTACATCAGACTTTGGTTTAGTTTTGTTGTTGAACTTTTTGGGTATCTTTTCACGATGAAGTTTCCAACAATGGTCTTCATCTTGGCCATATTTTTAACAATGTTTACATGTGAGTTTTTCTCCCTCTTTCCTGACTGAAGCATTCTTCTTTCCATTTCCTTTCCATTTCCTTTCCATTTCTTATTTCCTTTGTCTCCATTATAAAATGGATTATTGTTTCCCTCTTGAGGTTCATTCCTCCCTCTTTCTTCCAAATGAGTTGCATGTACACAAACTTCATCTATATTTGTAGGGTTAAACATAAGTATTGCATGTCTCAATTAGCTATGCAATCCTCCAATGTATTTGAGTAAAGTTTCTTGAGAAGATAAATCTATACCCAAAATCAAAGATATTCTTCTAAATTATTGAGTGTAGCTTTGCACATTTTTCCCTTTAGCTTGTCTAAAATTTTTCCAATCCATAATAGCTTTCTGCATGTATGCTAATGGATAAAATTTCCTTTTAATTGCAACAATAAAATCATTCCAAGGGGATAAAACTTCACCATGTTTCTTCATGTCCTCTTGAGTTTTGGTTTCCCACCAAATGAGTGTTGCACTTTAAAATCTAAGAGAATCAAGATGAATCTTAGTTTCATCATTTGATTCTTTGTATCCTACAATACACTTCAATCTGACGAATCTAGTTATCCAATTTCTTAGCATTTACCTCTCCATTATACATAGGAAATTCAAACTTAATATCAAGCTTAAGCAAAGGAGTTTGAGGATGAATTTTACCATGTTCTTTTGGAGAATTTGGAGGTGGTTTTGAAATGGTAGAAGAAGTGGAAGATGGAGGTGAAGGAGGTGGAGTATCACCATTCCCTCCATTTCCTTTTGGAGTTATATCACCACTATCTTCATTACCTCTTGGAGGATTTGAGCTTTTACCTTGCAACCTTGCATTCATTTCTTCAAATAAAAATTTCACCATTTCTCTCACATCAAAAAAATCTTTTATGAAAGTCTCTTCTTCTGAGGTAAGAGTTTCATGACTCTCCTCATGAGCCATACTTTGTGAATTCCTCCTTGAAGTTTGAGGTGAATGTAAAGTTCTCCTTCTTGAAAGTTGAGAACTTGGCTCTAAAAGTTGACCTTCTCCTCTTGTGAGCTTCAACCTTGTAAGCATAAAAAAAAAAACACTTGCAAACAATCAAACCTTCAAAAACCTTTGCTCTGATACCAACTTAGTCTGTAAATGAAAAAGGTTTGTGTGTACAAATTTGCAAGTGAATTTTTTATGTGACTTAGGCAATTGGATCAAATTGAAAAACACATAAAATTAATGAGTTTTTTACTTAACATGAGAAGCATAAACATACATAAAAAACCATAAAAAAAAGAACATAACACAAGAAAATGATAAAGGAGTTCACCCCTCTCTTGGGCTACATCTCCTGGCCCAACTTCTAATGGATCATTTTCATTAATTCTTGAAGTGTTAAAATCAGTTCTTTACAATGCTTAGAATACAAAATACATGGATTCAATGGATCCAAAATGTCCAAAAACCCCTAGCTGGGCTCTTCCTACAACTGGTTTGGCCAAAAAATGAGAAGAATACACTTCCTAGACGTTTCTCCCCAATAGCTTATTATACCTGCTCACCAAAATGCACTCTGTCCAAACTGAACTTGGCGTCTGTGTGTTTCCCGTTCCTAAACCTGGCACCACACGCGTTTATGAAATTAGGGAGAAATTATCACATCGTTAGAGAAACTAACTCCTTAATAGGTGGAGGTTGTGGTCGCGTGGCCCCCCATGTGGCCGGACGTCGACCATAAAATCCACACCTGTTGCATGACTGTTGGTCAAACCACTGCACGTTGGTTGTATGGTAAGGGTCATGTCCAAGGGTTGGGGCCAAGCCCCGACCCATAGCCCCCGCTGAATTAACCAAAGTTCAAATTCAAATATAAAATCTGTCATATACGGTTAAGACACACCTTGTAGGTGGCTTGGTAGCCCGACCTACGCGAGAACTCTACCATTGCTGGAGGTCCTGGGTTTGACCCCCACGGACTCCAACAAATTTTAACACATAACAAAGGGGTGCCACATGGAGGCCCCTAGCTGGGCCACGTGGCACCTTTCCATTCACCATGAACATACCACGTGTCAACACCAGATTGGTCCTTGAAACTACTTGCCTACTCCGCTTGCCATGTCAACACCTGACATGTCAGCAGTACAGTCCCCTTGCCACATCAATAGTACAGTTTGCACAGTCAGCTTGTACGGACTGTGTATAGTCAACATTTTGCCTGTTTGGAAAAGTGGACAAAACTCGATATCTCTCTCATACAAACTCCATTTGAGCCCATTCAAGTTGTGTTGGGATAGTGAGGATGAGATATACAAATTGAATCCATTATCGAGAAACTATGAGCGCTTTGATTTTTGAGCATATTTTGATCCCCTGGATCACTGCAACTCATGTGGTCATATATGGTATGGAGGTCGTGTGTATGACCCGCATGGTTGTATAATTTCTCTCATTTTTTTTTTTTAAATCTCAATTTACCCCACAACAAAAATTCCCTAGACTACAAACCTAGAACCACATATCTGAAATTTTGCTGCTATAATCTTGATTTCATGCAATTTGGCTTTGCCTTCAAAGTCTTGTCTCTGATACCATGTTAATTTTATGCTAACCTAGCACATGACAACCAATTCTGAGAAAAACAAATTTATTGAATTAAAGCATAGCTAGGTTACTCAACAAAGTAATTAGCGGAAGCTAAAATCAACAAAAACCATAAAACATTTGCACACGAGCTTCGGGTAAAACCCTTGGAAAACCCTCACAAGAAAACCAGTTATGTGATGAGTTTATTGCTATAAAATCAGGGCTCCCGTCCTAGGATAATGTCCCTTCTGAGGAAATAGAAATCTGCCAATATCCTATCCCAAGATCCATCCTTCGATCTTATTGGCTTCTATCTTCCTAGTTACCCCTTTGCACCCTTTCCTTGGCCCCTACCCCAGCACACCTGAGTGCTCACTCACTCTTTGTGTACCATTACTGTGACACAAGTACATGAGAAAAGAAGCCCTATTTTCTCCAATGCACTCTTAGTGTGTCTCATCCTCTCACCTAGGATGCCTTTTATTACATTCAGATTAGACCAAATCAATCAAACCCTAAATCTCTAAACTGATCAAAGGATGAGATCTAATCTCACCTTCTCTTTAGATCTAACAATCATGACTTAATAAAACACTCACTTAAGACACTAATTCCATTAACTTAGGCATTTCATTTAATTAACAAAAGAACATTCACTCTAATTATTTAGCTCATAAAGTGAACTCCCTAAAGTATACTGAGAGGTTACAAGGATGAATTCCATAGGCTAGACACCGACCCTCTATGGAAGTACATGTCCGATGCTACAAAAACCAACACTAACTATATGATTCTTGTGGTGGTTATCTATGGAACAACTTTTATTCTTTGGCATACTTAATATGGCATGATATTCAAAGAAGCACTAGGATCTGCTAAACAATTATGCACATTGATATTAAAGATTTCATAAGTAAGTAGAAAAGGAGGAACCCAGGACTTTGAGTATGCACCTATGTTTGTTGCATAAACCTCTTTAATATCAACATCTAACGAATATTGTTCAACATAGCTCTCATGCATGGTAGAATTATGATTAATAATAAATGAAGCACTAACAGTAGGCCTAGAAAGCATATCAACAACTTTGTTATAAATTCCTTTCTTATACCTGATAACCCAGTGGAGTTGTTGTAGAAAACCCATCCATCTAAAGTGTCTTGATTGTTGTAGCTTTGTTTGTGATTTTAATTATTGCAATGGTTGATGATCTATGTGAATGATAATTTATTTTCCCAACAAATAATGTTTCCATTTTTTCACACTTTGCACCAATGCATACAAATCCTTATCATATGTAGGATAATTAATCACAACACCATTAAAAGTTTCAGAATGAAAACAAATGGTCTTACCATGTTGCAACAAGACTTCTCCCATTGCATAGTTACTTGCATCTGTTTGTATCTCAAATGGATGTCTCAAATTAGGAAGTGCAAGAATTGGAGCTGAACTAATCTTCTCCTTCAATTCATCAAAAGATTTTTGTTGCTTTCCTCCCCATTGGAAAACTTGCTTGATGCTTTTCACTACATGTAATGGAGTTGCAGTTGAAGAGAAGCTAGCAATAAACTTTCTCCAATATTGGGCTGCTCCCAAAAATCTTCTTAGCTCTGTTACATTATTGGGCTTGGGCCAATCCAAAATGAGTTTGACCTTCGAAGGATCTATTTTCAGTTCTCATCCTCCAACAATATGCCCCAAGTAAATAAGTGAGGTATTTCCAAACTCACATTTAGACATCTTCAAAAACAATTTGTTTTTCTTCAAGACATCTAAAACTTGCTTTACATGCATAACATGCTCTTCACGAGATTTGCTAAATATCAAAATGTCATCCAAGTAGACAATCACACAATCATCAAGAAAAGGCCTTAAAACATCTTTCATAGCTCTCATGAATGTAGCAGGGGAATTACAAAGCCTAAATGGCATAACCATCCATTCAAACAAACCTTGCTTTGTTTTGAAAGTTTTCTTCCATGTGTCTCCTTCAACAATCCTGATCTGATGATATCCACTTCTTAAATCCAACTTAGTAAAATACTTATCACATTTCAATTGATCAAGCAAATCATCAATTCTAGGAAGAGGATAATGATTATTTATCGTAATCTTGTTCAAGGCTCTGAAATCTACACACATGCCCCATGTACCATCTTTCTTTGGTACTAAAACAATTGGTGACCCACATGGCGATGCGATTGGCATGATAACCCCTTTTTCAAACAACTCTTGGGTTTTTTTTTTTAATTTCAACATTCTCCATTACTGACATCTTGTACATACCAATGTTTGGAAGAGGAAAATATTGTTGCAATTGAATCTCATGTTGGATATCCGTTTTAGGAGGCAATCCTTTTGGTTCATGACACATCTCATCATATTGGTTAACAACCTCATATAAATTAGATTTTAACTTTGCATCACAACCTTAGAAAGATTCTTTTTCAACATTGTCTTTGGGTTTAATCATCAAGAGTACAAAGTTCTTACTAGCATTTGTCCAACATTTACAAGTGACAAATTCAACTTCTTTGTATGTGCTCTAATGATGTACTCAAATCCATTTTTAAACAGATGATACTTGTTCTCATGATGATGGAAGATGGCTCTCCTATCATACAAATATGGGCTTCCCAACACAATACCACAACTATGCAATGGAATAACATCAATCTCTACCTCATATATAAAGTTTGTAGTGATGGAAAATCTAAGTTTACATATTCTTTTCACATGCAATTTGGCATTGTCACATATCCATCCTAGAGGATATGGTTTAGGATGAGGAGTAGTTTCCAAATGCAATTTCTTAACAGTGTCTTCAGATATGAGGTTTTCTTGAGATCCAGTATAAAAAAGAGTATATATCTTGGTATGCTTTGAAATAACCCTTATGTGGAAAAGCTTTATTCTTTCTTTTTCATTTTGAGTTTCATTGAGGCTACTACTTGAAGAACTAGTACTTGCAAAAGAATTCTTACCTTGAAAACCCATGGCTGTAATTGTTGTTTCATCTCCCGAATCAGAACCTAAATCATGTTGTGTAGCTACAACAGAATTTGGTTTAGTTTTGTTGTTGAAAATTTTGGGTATCTTTTTAGGATGAAGTTTCCAACAATGGTCTTCATCATGGCCATATTTTTAACAGTGTTTACATGTGAGTTTTTCTCCCTCTTTCTTGACTGAAGAATTCTTCTTTCCATTTCCTTTTAATTTCTTCTTTCCTTTGTCTCCATTATAAAATGGCTTCTTGCTTCCCTCTTGCTTCCAAATGAGTTTCCTGTACACAAACTTCATCTATATTTGTAGGGTTAAACATAAGTATTGTGTGTCTGAATTAGCTATGTAATCCTCCAATGTATTTGAGTAAATTTTCTTGAGAAGATAAATCTATACCCAAAATCAAATCTCTTCTTCTAAATTATTGAGTGTAGATTTGCATATTTTTACCTTTAGCTTGTCTAAATTTTTTCCAATCCATAATAGCTTTCTGCATGTATGCTAATGGATAAAATTGCCTTTTAATTGCAACAATAAAATCATTCCAAGAGGATAAAAATCACCATGTTTCTTCATGTCCTATTAAGTTTTGGCTTCCCACCAAATGAGTGTTGCACTTTCCAATCTAAGAGAAGAAAGATGAATCTTAGTTTCATCATCTTTGATTCTTTGTATCCTACAATACACTTCAATCTGATGAATCTAGTTATCCAATTTCTCAACATTTACCTCTCCATTATACATAGGAAATTGAAACTTAATATCAAGCTTAAGCAAAGGAGTTTTTGGAGGAATTTTACCATGTTCTTTTGGAAAATTTGGAGGTGGTTTTGAAATGGTAGAAGAAGTGGAAGATGGAGGTGAAGGAGGTGGAGTATCACCATTCTCTCCATTTCCTTTTGGAGTTTTATCACCACTATCTTCATTACCTCTTGGAGGATTTGAGCTTTCACCTTGCAACCTTGCATTCCTTTCTTCAAATAAAACTTTCACCATTTCTCTCATATCATAAAAATCTTTTATGAATGTCTCATCTTCTGAGGTAAGAGTTTCATGACTCTCCTCATGAGACATACTTTATGAATTCCTCCTTGAAGCTTGAGGTGAATGTAAAGTTCTCCTTCTTGAAAGTTGAGACCATGGCTCTAAAAGTTGACCTTCTCCTCTTGTGAGCTTCAACCTTGTAAGAATCAGAAAACAAACACTTGCAAACAATCAAACCTTCAAAAACCTTTTCTCTGATACCAACTTAGTTTGTAAATGAAAAAGGTTTGTGTGTACAAATTTGCAAGTGAAATTTTTATGGGACTTAGGCGATTGGATCAAGTTGCAAAACACATAAAATTAATGAGTTTTTTACTTAACATGAGAAGCATAAATAGACATAAACAACCATAAAAAAAAAAAAACACATAACACAAGAAAATGATAAAGGAGATCTCCCCTCTCTTGGGCTACATCTCCTCGTCCAACTTCCAATGGGTCATTTTCATTAATTCTCAAAGTGTTAAAATCAGTTCTTTACAATGCACAGAATACAAAATAGATGGCTTCAATGGCTCCAAAATGTCCAAAAATCCCTAGCTGGGCTCTTCCTACAACTGGTTTGGCCAAAAAATGAGAATAATACACTTCCTGGAAGTTTCTCCCAAATAGCTTGTTGTACCTGGTCACCAAAATGCACTCTGTCCATACTGAACTTGGCCTCTGTGTGTTTCTCGTGCCTAAAATTAACACCACACGTGTTTATGAAATTAGGGTGAAACTATCACACCGTTAGAGAAACTAACTACTTAATGGGTGGAGGTTGTGGTCGCGTGGCCCCCCATGTGGCCAGACGTCGACCATAAAATCCACACCTGTCGCATGATCGTTGATAAAACCGCCGCGCGTTGGTTGTATGGTAAGGGTCATGTCCAAGTGTTGGGGCGAAGCCCCGACCCGTACTCCCCGCTAAATTAACCAAATTTCAAATTCAAATATAAACTCCGTCGTATATGGTTAAGACACACCTTGTAGGCGGGCCGGTAGCCTAGCCTATGCGAGAACTCTTCCATTGCTGGAGGTCCCGAGTTCGACCCCCACAGACTCCAACAACTTTTAACACATAACAAGGGGGTGCCACATGGAGGCCCCTAGCTGGGCCATGTGGCACCTTTCCATTCACCACGAACATGCCACATGTCAACACTAGATTGGTCCCTGAAACTATTTGCCAACTCATCTTTCCATGTCAGCAATACAGGACCTTTGCTGCGTCAGCAGTACAGTCTGCATAGTCATCCTGTACATACTGTGTATAGTCAACATTTTGCCCATTTGGAAAAGTGGACATAACTCGATATCTCGCTCATACGAACTCCATTTGAGGCCATTCAAGTTGTGTTGGGATAGTGAGGACGAGATCTACAAAATGAATCCATTATCGAGTAATTCCGAGCACTTTGATTTTTTAGCATATTTTGATCCCCTGGATCACTACAACTCATGTGGTCGTATATGGTATGGAGGTCGTATGTATGACCCATATGGTTGTATAATTTCTCTCATTTTAAAAAAAAATCTCAATTTACCCCACAACAAAAATTCCCGTAGACTACAAACCTAGAACCACATATTTGAAATTTTGCTATTATAATCTTGATTTCATGCAATTTGGCTTCACCTTCAAAGTCTTGTCTTCGATACCATGTTAATTTTATGCTAACCTAGCACACGACAACCAATTATGAGAAAAACAAATTTATTTAATTAAAGCATATCTAGGTTATGCAACAACGTAATTAGCGGANCGAGCTTTAGGTAAAACCCCTGGAAAACCCTCACGGGAAAACCAGTTATGTGATGAGTTTATTGCTATAAAATCAGGGCTCTCGTCCTAGGATAATGGCCCTTCCGAGGAAATACAAATCTACCAATATCCTATCCCAAGATTTGTCCTTCGATCTTATTCGCTTATATCTTCCTAGTTGCCCCTTTACACCCTTTCCTTGGCCCCTACCCCAGCACACCTGAGTTCTCACTCACTCTTTGTGTACCATCACTGTGACACAAGTACATGAGAAAAGAAGACCTATTTTCTCCAATGTACTCTTAGTGTGTCTCATCCTCTCACCTAGGATGCCTTTTATTACATTGAGATTAGACCAAATCAATCAAACCCTAGATCTCTAAACTGATCAAAGGATGAGATCTGATCTCACCTTCTCTTTAGATCTAACAATCATGACTTAATAAAACACTCACTTAAGTCACTAATTCCATTAACTTAGGCATTTAACTTAATTAACAAAAGAACATTCACTTTAATTATTTAGCTCATAAAGTGAACTCCCTAAAGTATACTGAGAGGTTACAAGGATGACTTCCACAGGCTAGACACCGAGCCTCTATGGAAGTACATGTCTAATTCTACAAAAACAAACACTAACTATATGATTCTTGTGGTGGTTAACTATGGAACACCATTTATTCTTTGGCATACTTAATATGGCATGATATTTGAAGAAGCACCGGGATCTGCTAAACAATTATGCACATTGATATTAAAGATTTCATAAGTAAGTAGAAAAGGAGGGACCTAGGACTTTGAGTATGCACCTATGTTTGTTGCATTGATGATAGATTCAATTTCTACTTTATGTATTTCCTTAATTTCTACAGTTTTAAGAATGTTGTTAGTTGCAATGATCATCTTCTTTTGAGATTTGTTGGGGTTAAAAGTTTCTAGAAGTAGGTAACACGCATATATTGAACATAGAAATGTTAAATTTTGTTTTCTTCATGTATTCAATAAAATTATAGTCTAAATCTCACATTTCTATTTTACTAGTTGTTGGATGTGGTTGCGAACCATTGGATTTGTTGTTAGGTACTGAGGTATTGGGCTTGTTACTGTTGGTAGTTGAATTTGATGTATTTGATTTTCTATTGTTGGCCGAAATAAGAGTGATATCTTTATAGTTGGTTGGATTCAGAGTTAGAATGCTTGGTTTCACAATAGAAATAGGAGGAGTTATTTTCCAGAGAGAGATATCAACCTTCAAGGGAGAAGAAGTGTTTGGGACATGACCTTTGTTGCGCATATTGTAGTTTCTAGAGGAATCTTTTACAAATGGAGAATCTCCTAAAATAAATTCCTCTATTTGGTCATCATCAAATTCAATACACCAATACCATAAGGTCAGAGCATATTCAGGGGGAGCCTCTTGGGTGGTGTCATTTTCAGATTCTTTCAGTTGTTCATCATTTAGGTTCTACTAGTCTAATAATTGATTTATGACCAAAGTCATGGAATTGAATCATTGTGGGCATGTCTTTGCAGAGTGGTTTTGATTATGATACAAAAACAAGTTATCATTGCCGAAGGTGTCTATATTTAGTGTAATTTGCTAGACTTTGAGTGGTTTGGGTGGTTGTCATTTCTCTTAAATAAAGGATGAAAGGGTCTAGGTTTTGAAGGTCCTTCTCAAGCGTTCTTCTTGAGGTCAAAAACTTAATTCGAAAACTTTTTAACCAACTTAACCACATTGTCGATATATTTTGGTTCCTTTTCAGGTGGTTTAGACAACAACAATGGTTTCTTCCCAGTTGATCCGATTTCTTCAACATATGGGTGACTATCGTAAGATACTAACTCTTTCTCAAAAAAATTTGCTTCTTCAAAATTATGAGCCAAAGTGTCTTTACCATCTCATTTAACAAGCACACCTATAGAGGGAATTGGAGATGAATTGTAGTATTCAGTGGCTAAGTATTGTAAAGGATCCATATCAGTGATAAAGATAGTGAGGATCGTAACAAAATGTTGACTGAAGTCCTTCACCTTTTCCCTTTTCTCCATCTTAATGGCTCCTAGCTCCTTGTATAAGGAAATGATAGTTTTCCTCTCCCAAATTTTTCTAGTGAACGATTTTTCAAAATATTCCCAACTAGATATAGAGTTAGGTGGGAGGTTGAAGTACCACGTAGATGCTCTGCCAACAAGGGTATAAGGGAAAAGACTACATATCACATATTTTTTTCGGACATTTAGGAGACGGGTGGCTAAGAATAAATTTTTTATATGATCTTTTGGGGAGCCAGATCTATCCAGATTGATTTTGGGAGGAGGTTTTTTGGTTTCTTGGGCATTTCATTGAAAAGTTCTAATAGGTTCAGATCTCCTTCAGAAAACCATGGTTGAGGGACTTCTCTTCTTTCATGGAATCCAACCATGATTTGTTCAATAGTAATCTATGGGTTTCACCTTTGAGGTTATATTATGACTCAAGTGGGGTAGGAGGAAACTCACTTAAGGGTACAAGTACCTCTTACACAACATTTTCAATCAAATCTTCTATAGAATCGAAAAAAATATTAGGGTGGTTGTTTGGTCATCTTACGAGGGTATTTCTTCTTCAGGGTAGATCTGAGGCTATTGGTGATTTTCCAAGAAATTTAGCATACAATCATGTGATGCGGTGGGTTTCAGAAAATTCTTTGTAAGGTACATAAAACTAAGTTTCTGTATGAGTTTTGGGACTGTCAATAGCACTTTCAAACACAGGGTTCATGTCTTCAAAGGTAATGTCTTGTTCTGAAATGATATGAGGAAAGAAATTTTGAGCAGGGATATTTTTAGAAGATTGTCCATGAGTATGGAAAAAGTTTATCTAAGCCATAAAATTTTAGGTCCTCCTTCTAGGGCCAATTCTATTGTCAGGGCGGAGATGCCCAACAATAGTAAGGAGTACTCCTCGATACACAGTTCTAGGTTGACTATGCACCCTTTGGTTTAGGATACCCATATAGATTCTAGAACGACTACCATTATAGGTTATGACGGTGAATATGGATGATTACACAATGTAAATATGTTGATGAAGACTATGTATAAAAGGAAATCTATTCTACTTCTAATTTGTCCTATCCTATCCTAGCTAGGAGCTATCTATAGTAACTCAATGATTTGAAATGTAACCAAACCCTATGATTACCCCCAATCAAATAGTAGTCATTAACGTACGAATTCAAAAACACGTTATGTACAAATATATAACCAAAAATAGTCTAAATCATATTTTGTAGACATCAACAACTCATGATCTCAAGACATATAATATAAGAAATAACAACACTACAAGAATAACATAGATTGCATCAAATTATTTTAAAGGAAAAAATGTCCTTACAACCCAGGTGAACATCATACATTCTACTTGAAATAGTTCACAACAAAAAAAGCAACACATACAAGTTGCTCTCCCTTTCAAAAGTTGGCCCTTAGGCTTTCTCAATATTCATTAACACGATATACTTCCTTGAATTAGTTATTCGGTCTATAAAATGCTTGAAGAGCCACCTCAAAATGGGTCTCTTCCCCTACTTATGCAATTATTTATAGCTCCTTTGTGACTTGTTGTATTCCCCTAAAAGAAGCTATTACAAAATTGTTCATATTCCCTCTACTTGATGACATGTGTACAAAGTAAATACAAAAATGGAGGTAGTTCAAAAAAGAAAAAATAGAGTATAGGTAACAACAATTTTGAATTAGTTATTTTGTTTTATTCATGAACTTTTTCCCCTAATGTATGTTGTCAAGATTTCTGGCTGATCGTATAGAGATATAAGCCTTTGGTATGCCATCTCTTCTATGGAAGTTGTATGCATGGATATATTGTCGTCGAGGGTCTGTAGATTCTTTGCTAAAATAGCCATGAATGCTTGGACCAGAGTATAGACTTTCGTTGGTTGAATGATGTGTTTTTCTATCAAGTTTGTCGTTACTTTGGTGGTTGACTCAGTGACTTCCCATCTACGGTTTATGTTGTTCTATTTTTTGTCAACCGGTTCTTCCATTACAAGATTCTTCTTGAGTTCCTCTAACTGGGGAAGTTAACATATTTTGATTAACTCTTGTGCTTCTTTGTGTAGTCACGAGAATATAGCCATTGAACTAGTTGTATCCTTGTGAACCCTTTTCCAGCTTGTTGGAAGAATTCCAATGAATAGAGGTCAATCTTTCTTTCCCTACCTGTGTGTCGATAAATCTTAATTGGTGCATCTAGGTTTTCTACAATCCATGTGTCAATATTGTTCATGCCTTCTCGAATAGTATTGAATTACGTGAGTTTGGCCTACACTCTTCTTTGCTTATATAGAATGGTGGCGGCCATATCCTGGAACATGTGTAAGTGGGAATACATGTCGATTGTATCTTCCTCTAGCTCCATTCCAACTTTCTCTATGCCTGCCTTGAAGATTTGGAGGTTTCCTTCATCGAGCTTCACCTACTAGAGTTTCTATTCTAGCTCTCTGATTTTGGCCTCTTTCTCTAGATTTTGTTGGCACAAGTTTCAGATTTTTTATATTGTGTCGTTCGTGAAGCTAGAGTTGGTGGAGGCTATGGATATGGGATCTTATCTGACATATCTAGTTGTAGGGTTCTACGTAGCAACTAAGATTTGGTTTCCTCCCATCATAGGAACCTTCTTCACCTGTTCTTGCATGATTTTTCCTGAAACCTTATCATAGGTGAATTTATTCAGGTTGGGATCCTATGCCTCTTTGAAAGGTCTGTGGATTGCCAAATCCAAGCAAACGAATTGGCATTGACCACTGGTATCCATTGTGAATATTTCTAGGAGGTCGGAGTCCATTGGGATTGTCTTGTTATTTATGGCCTCCTCGTCCTTTTTACTCTATTCTTATTTTTTCTTCTTTATTGGAAGCTTCTTTGGTTTCCTTTTCAGTTGCCTCTACTGTTGTTGTTTCTTTTGTTGTTGTTTTTTCATCTACTTCTTTTTGTTCAACTTCCTTCTTGGAAGTTTCCTTTTCTTTTGCTTTTGCTGTAGTTGTTGTTGGTGCATCGGCTTTGGCCTTGACTTTAGCTTCTTCAACAATATTCCTTTTCTGCTCGGAAACATCATTCTTGTTATTTTGAACCTTCTCTTTCTTCCTCCTCTTTTTGTCTGCTATTATCTCTTCTTCTTCTACAGATCCCAATTGCACTGATGTAGTAGCAACATATGTTCTTTCTACCATTTCCTCCTCTGCTTCCTTTCTATATTCTTCTCATGCCTCTTCCTCATATGCAATTCTTCTTAAGGATCTACTTCATATTTTGAATATTACATCATCGTAAGTTCTTACGTTGTGGTGTACTTATTTTTCCCATACCTCTGATGTGTATTCCCAAGGAATGCAAATCTTGTTGAAATGCTCTTTGATGACCTTTTTTGGGTCGTGCCTCCTAAAATTCGCTTCTCCAAAGTGGTATGTTAGTAGGATATATACCTCTTCTTTGGCTTGCTTGGTTGTTGAGAAGGAGTAATCACCAATGTATAATGGAAGTGGTGGGCATATTGACTTATTTTCTCAATAGAGCATCCCCTGAACTCTTTTGATCTCTGTTTGGTAAGCCACTTCCTGTAGTACTAGTTTGTTTGGTACAAAACAAAGAAGAATATGGGGTGCTTTCATAGCACCATATACCCTGATATAATTTTCATTATCCAGCAAGTACTAATATCCAATACTCTTGATGATAGCTATTGCTTTGTCGGTCATGCATGGGGCAAACATGAAAAATATAAACTCATATAATGGAACTAGGAAGTGGTAGCAGATCCTCTGGTACTCTGCTCTATATTTGTGCTCCCAGAGAACTTTGCAATATATATGGATGAAGGTATTTGTCGGTTGCCAGGTCTAACCCATTATCGGGTATTGGTGGGCCACACACATGGTTTCTATGAGGTATGATGACATGTGGAGACTTGAGAAAGTTCCATGTTGGGCTTCCACAACTATAGTGATGGCCTTAACCAAGTTTGCCGATAGGATTTTTCCTAGTTGAATGACGATCCTTTATCTGCACTATAGTAGATTAATGACATGTACGATAAGGAAAAGTTGGAGGAATATTTCTCCCCATACAACCTGAACAACATGGATATCATGTATTGATAAGGTCTTCTCAACACAGTCATGGGATATCTGCCAGTGGGTCTAATTTTGAATTCTTTATCTGGATTGTACCATATCGGGCATAGATCCTTAGTTGTATGATTGAATTCGTTGAGAATGTTTTTATCTAGACTTGTGTTCCCCTTCTTCAAATGGTAGCATTTGGCTAGGTCTTCATGAAAAAATAACGTTATGGGTTCTCCCCTAGTGTTGCAAATATACGTGTTCCCAAAATCCACGTGATTTAATATCCAAGTGATGGCGTCAGGGAAAGGGAACACAAAAACATGGGATGCTACTCTAAATATCCCAAACTTCTTGATGTTCTTGACAAATCTAAGCTCATCTTAGTCCTCAACATTAGTAGCAAAGTTTTTTTTCATAAACATTTGATACATGATGCCCCAATCTAAGAACATCTTCCCCCTTTTCTAGGAATCTGGAGGTGTCATTGTACATTTCCCTGAAAATGTCTATCTCATATTCAATTTTTTGGCCACTTATGGAGGCTCTGGTGGCTAGATCTTTGTTGGTTGCTTTCTTCCTTGGAGACATATATGAATTTGCAAAAACAAATTAGATTAGTGCAACATAAAACCGGATAGAGAAATAGGCATAGTGTGATAAATAGCTACTTAATCATACAGATAAGCCTATCTAAGTATCAATGTACATTACCTAAGGATTCAATTCTATTGATGTCAAGTGGGAGGTCATTATTTGATGATGAGAGTATAATAACAACCACGATGAGCATTCAAATCTTAATGGAAAAGGAAGGAGCCAACTCTTGGTTTAAAAAAAAAGGCCCAATGCTCAAAAGTAGAGTAGTTCATATTAACTGCTCCGATGGAAATCAGAGGACATGATGTTAACTATGTCGATGAGTTGATATGAAAATATGAGAAGTTGGTGAAAAATATCTTTGATGAACACTAGGAGAGTTAATTAAAAAGTCATTGGTGGTTCTGTAAGTGTATTAGAAGAGTTTTCGTGAAATGCGCTGATAGGTCTATGTGTAAATCAGAGAAGTTAAGGTGAAAAGCACCGATGAACACTGGGCAAGTTGGTGGGAAGGCTTCTGATGGGACTGGAGAATTTCGTGCAAAGGGATCTGGTGTACACCGGGATAATTTGTGTGAATGGTTTCGATGGGATCAAATAAGTTTATATGAAAGTCTATGAAAACACTGAAAGTCATGTAAAGCATGTGGGTTCTTAAGTATGGAAACCAACCATATTTTCACTAACTCCTATGGTGAGATCTGAAGGAGTTTAGATTAAATTATCTGTGGGAGCCATAGAATTTGGTGTGAAATACGTCGGTTAAAACATACAGACTTTGTAGTAACATCTCTGCTTCATTTAATTTGGTTAAGTCTTGGACTATGGTCCTTAGCTTGATTTTTGGGTCCAAGGGTTGAGATGATAATGTTGTGTTAGAGCAACACTATATTGAAGGTCAAACACACAAGGAGAGAACCTTTGTAAGGTGAGGGATAATGCAAATTTAAAGTTCGAGGTGGTAGTAGATAAGATTTATGTTGGTAGGGGATTGGTTGAGGATCATTATCATCGTGATAAAAACCTAGGTAGATATAGGACAAATAACCATTGGGGAAGAGACCGTGGTGGTGCCATAAGTTTTGGATAATGGAGAATGTTGAAGGCTGAAAAAGAGGGGAAGGGCTTGCTGGATGGGATATCAAGGCATGGTTAATTTGAGAAGGAAACCCTTGCTATAGAAAACCCTAACCCTAGTAGTATAAACCGATGAAACAAAAGGGCATAGGCAATTTTAGGAATTACCTGGAGGTATGCCATGTGTGAAGTGGTAGGAGGTTGAGGGTGAAGATGTTTTGGTATCTCTACTTTGTCTCTCAATGCTCCCTTCTTTTCTATGGTGTTCGTTGAAAATGGTAAGGAAAAAAAGGGGTGAGCAGTCCTTTTATAGTTGTTTGGGGCATAATAAATATGACATGAAATTTGGGGAACCAACTGGAAAAGTTGGAAAAAAGTCCTCTAGTATGCACTCGAGGAATTCATGGGAAAGTCCCTGGTGTATACCAGAGGACTTGGTATGAAGAATGTCAATGATCCTTGGAGGATAAGGCTGCAACTCCTTCGGTTTGACCGAAGGATTTTATATGAATTCATCTGGTATACACCGAAGGAGTTGACATAAAGTCACATGATGAAAAAAAGGTTCTCCGAAGCGAATTTCATGAATTTTGTCCATGGTTACTAGAGATTTTGGAGGGAACTCCTCTAGTGTACATCGGAGGAATTTACACTAACTCGTCCAAAAACCAAAGACTCAACTTAAAACTTGCTTAAGTGTCCAAAGTTGAAAGATACAAATTTGGCCGAAATGTGAAGCTTGAAGTAGCATGCTTAGAGTGGGAGGAAAAATCATCAAGAAGATACAAATCAAGAATTTTTCAAAGGATAAAATAAGGGGGTTCAATTTTCTTGGAGAGGATTTGCAAGTAAATTACAATAAAATGGAGGGTTGTTGGTTCCTGGAACGACGCACCGAAGAAGAATGGAAGAATCAGACTTTGGTTGAGATGGATCGATGCCTCTTGCAGTCCAAAGTATATCAACTAAGTTTTGGGCTGAATCAATTTTCTATTCTAACTATCTCCTTAATCATATTCCAACTAGAGCTATTATTTTTGTGAATCAAGTCAATAGATGGTGTGGAAAGAATCCCTCTGTCAACCACCTTAGAGTATTCAGATGTGTTTCTTCAGCTCATGTTTCAAATGACTACAAGAAGAAATTAGATGCAAAGAGACATGCTTGCATCATGATGAGCTACTCTAAAGAGTCCAAACCCTATCGACTCTTTGATCCTGTCAAACAACAAATCCTTATCCAAAGAAACATGATCTTTGATGAGAATTCTTTAGGAATTAAGTTGTTGAATGTTTCTTCTAGTCTTTTGCAACATGATCCTTATGATATTCTTTTAAGCACCAGATTACCTGTTCCTCTTTTTAGTATTTCTATTGAGCAATCAAACTTTGTTTTGTAGTCAATGTGGTTATTGAACTCTTTTCCAAAGTCAACCGAACAATCATTTTCTAAGTTGACCAATCCTTGGACTATCCCATATGAAACTTCTTTTGATCGAACTTCTAAAGTGGATCTTAATTTTCCATCTCTGTTTCTCCCTCGATGGGTTGCTAAGATGATTGAAGCTACTAGACTTGATGTGGGTGATATATCTTTAGGTAGAAAAAATCATAGTCAGAAGCAACATACCATTGTTTCTTTGATTACTTTTGTTCTTGAGACTAGCGATCATGTCTATTATGTAGATGCACAAAGAAAACCTGAATGGGCGCATGATATGCAAGATGAGATGAACTCTCTTTTAAATAATCACACTTGGGACTTATTTCCTCAACCTCAAGGGAAGAACAATGTGAAATTTTGATGGGTTTACAAGACCAAATTTACTTATAAAGGTGTTGTTGAGAATCATAAAGTTTGTTTAGTCATGAAAGGATATTCTCAACAATAAGGAATTGAATACACTAAAAACTTTTCCCCTGTTGCAAACAAAAATTCTATTCCATTGATTCTTTCCCTTGCTACTCTTTTCATATGGTAGCATCAGATGGATGTCAAAAGTCTCTTTCTTCCTTGAGAATTGTTTGAAGAAATTTTTATGGAACAAACCCCTAGATTTGTGATAGATTCTAGTATTGTTTTTCAACTACAAAAATATCTTTATGGTTTGAAACACACTCCAATAGCTTAGTATTCTAAGATTGATCGTTTCTTTCTCAATCTTGGATTCAAATGTTGCGAATCTGATCACAATCTTTATGTACACCATGATAATGGTGATACCTTGAATTTTTTTGTATATGTTGATGATTTAGTCACAACTCACAATAATATTTATCTAATTCTTCAATTAAAGAGACAAATTTATGACACCTTTGATATGATAGATCTTGGTCTTTTGCATTATTTTCTAGGTCTTCAAGTTTTTCCTCTTTCTGATGGTTTATTTCCCTCTCAATCTAATGTCTTGGATCTCTTGACACCGTTCAATATGGATGATTGTAAGTTGTGTGATACCCCCTTTCAGTCAGGTATTAAGTTAACTAAATAGTATCTTTATCCCAAATTTGATGCCACCCTTTATTGACAACTGGTATGTAGCCTTATCTATCTCACTCACAATTGACCTGATATTTCTTTTGTTGTTAGCATGGTTTCTTAGTTTATGCAAGATCGACATGAAAGTCACCGGAAAGATACAAGAGAATTATTTGTTACATCAAGGGTACCTCTCATCTTGGTATCAAGTATTGTTTCAATTTTGATTTGTTGGTCAACTTCACTGACTCTGACTAGGTAGGAGACAATGATGATTTGAAATCAACTTTAGGCTATGTGTTTTTCTTTAGCACTAGACCTCTGGTTTGGTCGTGTAAGAAATAAAAGGTAGAATCCTTGTTGATTACAAAATATGAGTATTGTGGCATTGTTAATGTAGGTACAAAGGCAGTTTGGATTCAACAACTCTTAGGTGAGCTTGGGTTCCTTGTCAAGGCCTTGAATGCTATCTATTGTGACAATTAGAGTGCCATTGAGGTTGCTAACAATATTGTTGCACGTAGAAAAATGAAACACCTCAAACTTCATGCTCACTACTTTTGATAGTTGGTTCATGATAAGGTTATGACTCTTGAATATTGTAAAATTGATGATCATGTTGTTGATATCTTTACCAAACCATTTTCTTAAGATAAGTTTTATAATCTACATGACATGCTTGGGATTCAGGCAACTGCAATTATGGGGGGGTGTCTTGCTGACATAATGTCATCTCCTAAACCTATAGAATCATGTGTTGATGGGTGGGTGTTGGAACCTTAGGTTCATATGGTTCATCACATCTCCTCTGGAGACTATCGGTTGGGAAGTCAATTAGAATCTAGAGACAATCAGTCAAACAATCGACTAGCAGTTAGAGACAGCTAGTCAGACAATCGAATAACAGACAGAGATAGTCATTCGACGGGTTGAATGGACATGAAATCAACTACATGTTGGATGACTGGGTGGTCAGGTCAACTAGATGAGTCGACTAGCCGATGAAACAATGTGGGTTTGTGAGAAACTGTTACAACTAATAATTTCTATTTGTGGACAATATCTTCCCGATTCCAAGGAAATTGGTTCGATCTTGATACTATAAATAAATGACCCCATGGGTCATTATAGAATAAGTGAAGAATGTATGGTGTGAAAACATCTATCATGTATTGTGATGTTCTAATCATAATGTGTTGTGATTAAGTCCTGAAATGATGTCTTTAGACACCACCAATATTCTTGGAGTATTATTGCCTTTCATCTATTTATGCAGATTATGTTTGTTTCTCTTCTCAGGTTTACTCCCAAAACCAACAAACCATACATCATAAAAAAAGATCAAGCCTTTAATTCCATGCATACCATTCTCTGAGAACATCAACACATTATACATTCAAAAGAAAACCAATACATTACACACACACACACACACACACACACACACACATATTCACCAATACCGAGAGGGGGGCTTGAATCAATATTGAGAACTTTTTACCATTTTTAATCACAACATGTAAACATGAACTTATCAATAATTCCTTTCACTTATGATTCCATTTAACATATCATGAAAATATAACCATAAATAGTACCATTCAACAATGCATCACATCATACATAGTGCACAAGATATTTTTACATGGACACCCAAATGGGAGAAAACCACAAAATGATTTTCTTATATCATGTCAAGAATTACATTCATAGGAAGCACTAATTTCCAATATTCTCCAGCACCAATTAGAAGGAGGCTCCAACCCCATGTTTACAGGCTCCAACTTGAAGGAATATACAACTCCATAGATTCTCCAACTCCAACTGGAAGGAGGCTCCAAGCCCCTGATTTATGGGATCCAACCTCAAGGAAGCTCCAACTCCCTGTATTATCCAACTCCAACTGGAAGGAGGCTCCAACCCCCTAGTTTACAGGATCCAACCTGAAGGAGACTTCGATCTCCTGCCTTGCACCACCCTACC
Organism: Picea engelmannii; assembly: GCA_009831015.1. Lineage (NCBI taxonomy): Eukaryota > Viridiplantae > Streptophyta > Pinopsida > Pinales > Pinaceae > Picea > Picea engelmannii. The sequence goes on along the minus strand of ML777702.1, from coordinate 323,741 downwards.
ATCACTACAAGGAAAATACCATTTAGTGGAGTTTTTTGCAGACGCCCCTATTAAAATAGCCCAAAAATCCGTTTATAGTGGAGGATACTAGTGGAGGTGAGAGGGAGAAGGTTTTAGTAGATGTTTTTGTATGGTGCATTTATAAATATATAATGCAGCAGTTCCCACAAAACTAACGCACCATAGTAGAGTTATTTCAAACAAAAAAGTACTTCGGTGTGCTAGAAAAATAATGACGCACTAGGGCACATAGTTTCTCTAAACAATTGCGCACCCTGGCAGTGTTATTTTTAATTTTTTTTTATATACGACGGTGTGCTACTTAAAAAATTGCACCAGTGTGCATGATTTCTCCCAAACAATGGTGCACTGTGGTAATGTTTTCAAAAAACATACTCCGGTGTGCTATGTAAATAACGACACACTGGTGTAGATATTTATTTAGCGCACTGTAAAAGGGTTAAATTAAAACAACCATATTCTTAATCATGCAGAGACATAATCTGAGAGAGAAAAAATAATTAATGGGAGCATAGGGTTGACCTGTACAATGTTGTTCGAGATTGGGAGGCGAGGGAGAGGGAGAGGGAATTTTTTCCTTGGCGTTTCTGTGAATTTTTTTGTCTTCATTTCAGTTGTAAAGACTTGAGTATAAAGTATAGGTATTTCAATTGTAAAGACTTGAGTCTAAAGTATAGGCATTTCATATGTAAAGACTTGAGTCTAAATTATGGGTAGTCTCTCAAAATTCTAGTCTATAATCATCTGAAGCATGTTATAGACTCAAGTATTTAGTGAACTCCCAACTAACAGATTGTCTAGAAAAAATCTAATCTATATTAGTTGCTAATTTGCAATTGTGTGTGATTATGATGACAATTTGAGTTCCTATTACCATGATGTCGGAAATGGGAATGTTGCTCCATGGGTACCTACTACCGTCTGGAACTCCCTTCCCATATCACCATCATGATCGTCAATGATTATAACCTTGTGTGATCTCGCTGTCAATGATCATAACTAACTTGCATGATCATCAATGATCATAACTTGCATGATCTCTCCGTCAATGATCATAATTTGTATGATCTCGTCATCAATGATCATAAACGACGTGATCTCACTGTCAATGATCATAACCTGTGTGATCTCACCATCAATGATCATAACCTACATGATCTCACCGTCAATGATTATAACCTTGATCTCGCTGTCAATTATCATAACCGTCTCTCAAAATCCTAAACTATAATATTTTCCCATTTATAATATAGTTGGGAGTTCACCAAATCCTTGAGTGTAAATCATGACCAGTCTAGCAAAATTCTAATCTATATTACTAGCAAATAAAACTTCGATAACTTTTAAAGAAGAATGGTCTGTCTATTAAAAAGACATCACACCGGTGCATCTATAACACACTAACGCACCGGGGTGTTGCATCAATAATTGCACCGTGACATGATTAAATAAAATAAATACACACCATTATAGGATTATTTTGAAAAATATACTTCGGTGCGCTCATGGTATACTGATGCACCGGGAAACACACATGCTCTAAATGGATGGACAGTGATAGGGTTATTTAAAAAAGATAAATCCGATGTGCTTGTTAAAACTCGACGCACTAGTGCTACTAATAATAAAGCGCACTGTGACATGGTTAAATAAAAACATTTCCTCACCATTGTAGGATTATTTCAAAAAATATATGTCAGTGTGGTATGTAGTATACTGACGCACTGGGGGGCACCATTACTCCAAAGGGAGCACCATGTTAGGGTTATTGTTTTTTAAAATAACCCATGTCCTATGTAACACCAGACGCACTTGTTTGTCGGACAATCGACCGCACCGTTTTTGGGTTATTTGCAAAAAATATTATTCGATGCACTACGTAAATATTGTATCACCAATGTGTTCAATGATCGAGTGCACCATAATAGGGTTTAATAAAAAAAAATTACCGGGCGTAAAATTCATTTTTACCATTTTTAGTGTTGTAGAGCTCAAAAGCACCATTACCAATTTTTCCTCTCTGAAGTGCCCTGTCGTAGGTACTTTCCTTGCTTTCCTTCCTTCCGTCTATTGTTGTGTGCATGAATTTAAATTTTTTCCAAATGGTGGACGAATTTGGTTTTCTTGACTACGTGCCAACCATGCCTCCCCAACGAAAAAATGTCCAGATGATATTTTTATTTCTTTATAACTTAACTTTTTAGCGGATTAAAATTTAAAATTGAGTTAATTTTTCACTGTTTCAAATTTTTTTTTTTTATGCGCAGTGCGTTTGAGATGTTCGTCTTGCACCACGGTCAGTTCACCTTGTAAATTTATAGGGTGCACCACAACATAATGTTAAATTCCTCGACCGTAAGTAGGTAAATAGGAACGCATCGACACGTCCATTTATCGACGCACTGCGTAATTTTTTTTAGCTATTTGGCGATGCGTCCCAATACCTCTAATGCATCAGTCTGTTACGGTACATGATGCACCGCGTGAATCAGATATATTATTTTTTATGGTGCGTTAGTAAGCATGTGCATCAGTGTGTTCATGTTTACAAATGCACCATTTTAAAAATTGGCATTTTGTTGCGGTGCACCGTGTAAATTATCTGTGTGCACCACTAGCGGTGCAAGCCAAACAACCCGAACACACAAAAATAATCAAAATTTTATCATCCCAAATTCTCCCGAAAATGACATCAATGCATAGAGATCATCATTATCTTTCTAACGATGCAAATGGTAAGTCAAATAGAGCTAGAACACAAAATTTATGAGCAGTCAAAGTTCAAGTCAACCTACTCAAAAAGTCAAAATATCATCGAAAATCGTAAATTCTAGCTCATGGAGGCGGGAGGAAGGGAAAAAATCATGCCAATTCACACCTTTAGGAAATTTCTCGATCCATCTGAGAAAGGGATCGTGAAAAATCAAAGGTTCAGTAGACTGACTCAAAGAGTCTGAAGGTTGGCTACTTGTTGACGGGCGAAATTGACCGTCCGTCAACTGGAAGAGAAAGTCTAGTCCGGGGTTGTCTAAATAACCCAAGCCGTTTGGTGTAACTCGTTCTGACGGGTTTAATGGCTCCGTTAGCCAATCTGAGAATCCTAAAAGAAACGAAAAAGAGAGAAATAACTAA
>ML777702.1:291577-305716 GCA_009831015.1 Picea engelmannii | reverse complement strand
TGAATAAAACAAAATCTAGAAAAATCAAAAAATGAATTTAAACTAACTATAACTTATAAACAAACATTATTTATATTTTCCTTTCAAATATGATCTTAATTCTAGAAGCTTCAAGTTAATGAAGAAAAAATATTAATTTTAGTTTTTTACAAAATCAAACAAATGATAGCTAATTCTTTTATTATTATTATTTTGAAATGAGATGCAAAATGAAAAAAGAATTTAATTAATTAATATCACCAAATGATTTCATGAAAATGAGAAACCAACCAAGATATTATTTGATGAAGTATTGAACACATTATTAAAAATAGTCAAAATTGCTAATGAGCAGAAGAATAAACACATAATCATAATTTAAACAAAAGTAAACATTTGATAAAAATTAACGTTTTTGTTTAAATTGAGATTTTTATGCTCGTTTTTAACTTTTGACATATACTCTTGTAATAAATAACTCATACTATAGTGAATGTCTTAAGTTTGTCTCAAAGCAAGCCAAGGCATAGAACTATTTGAAAAGGTTGATTCTGTAGCTCATTATAATTATCAAGATTCTAATAGGGGCCTTTTAAATTTTGTAAAAATATAAGGGGAGTTGTTGGGGCCCAACACTACCTTGGATGTCTTCACAATCTGAGGTCTGGGAAGGAACTAGAAAGAACCTAGGGGATGACTGACAATTTATTAAAGGAAGGCTGGAAGATTGATATAACAAAATTCTTCTTGAGGTATTCAACCCACCCTTGAATTCTAAAAGTAAAACTTGCCTCAGAGAAAACTTAATACAAAGGGCATGCTTCCCAACTACACCTTTAGTGACACAACGAGATAAAATAGTCAAAGGGAGATTGAATACAGTGTCATAAAGATCCTTCTCTGGGAAAGAAATGTCCTCACCTTTATCAATATTTGAGCACAATGGTGTTTGATAATCTTCTTCACGGAATAAGTGCTCAAAGGAATATTCATCAAAATCCTCAAGGTATGACTGAAAATCACTAGGAGAACATAACACCAGGTCATCCTTGGGTGTCTGAAAAAGGTTTGTAATCATATTATATCCTTTTTTCCAAATGTAAAAATTATTAGTGACTTCATACGATAGTTGTAAAGGAAAATTTTGGAAATGACCCTCAATGTCATAAATGGGATCCCCATCATATCCAATCACATCCCATTTACACTTTCTAACATGTATGAATTCATCAATATTATTAGCAAATTCATCATCTTTATCATAACATGAAGGTCTTAAAACATATGAGGGCTCCTCCAACACTTCTTCACTTTCCAAATAAAAAAATAAAGCATCATCAGACTTTTGGAAAGGAAAATAACTCACCGTGTTTATTTCTTCTGATGCAGGAGCTTTGAGGACTTGGATGACTTCATTAGATGGAAGAGCATGCATCATTTTTCCATCCTCATGAATTGTTTCTACATATTTAACTTCATAATAAGGAGGATCTATCTTGTCCAAATATTTCCTTTCTTCTTCCCTTTTTGAATTATAGAACAAGGTGTCATCAAAAACTTGGAAGGGAAAGTAACTAACCCCATCCTCTTTTTCTTGTGCAGGGGGAAATAGGCTCTTGAATGGATTCATCAGAGGGAAGAACATCCATCGATATTTCATCATTATGTTTAATATCTTCAGGCTCTTTCTCTTCAACCACGTTTTCAATATCCTTGGCAGGAGAATGAGCAACCTCTAGCTCTTCCTCATAGGATTGGAAAACATCATTAGGATCCTCCTCCTCAACTTCTTGTTGGTTGTTGACTTGTTCCCCTTTATCTTGGAAATTACTAGTAAAGGTACCAAGGGAAACTAATATCTCCAAACTAAGAGCATCTGGGGTAAAGAGGTGTCCTTCCTTGAACAAAGAGATATTTGCCTCAATTTCTATAACCATCTTATAAGCTTCATTGAGTGTTTTTGGGTTCCTTTTACTGAGGAGAAACCCTAAATTCACCACAAGTGCATTGGTATATAGGTAAGAAAGGTATTTTCCTTCAGGGATATGGCTTATAGGAATTTTCCATAGCAAATTTTCAAACCTATGTTGGAATTCCCTAATAGTCTCATTCTTATCTTGTTTTATATACTCGAGTATTTTTAGTAGCATTTGGATATCCTTCAATTTAATACCCCATCTCTTGAGAAAAGGTTTATTCTAGCTGGTCGGTAGATGTAATGCTAGCATCAGGGAGATCATCATACCATTCTCTAGCATTGCCATGAAGAGTGGTAGAGAAAAGTTTCATTGTGAAATCCTCAACATCATCACTGATAGGGTGGAGTTGAAAGAAATCCCAAAAAGCATCCATGTGATTGTTGGCTCTAACCCCATCACTACCAGTGAATCTAGGGAGCCATTTTTCATACCTCGAGGGAATTTGTCGAGGGTGTCACAGGATTTTAGTCATGTCTAAGGGTTTGAAATTTCCTAGGTCCCATTGAGAATTCATAGTTGGCTTTGTCATTAGTGGAGTCACTAGATAATTTTCTTGAAACTATCAAAGGGATGAGGGGATCACCCTCAGTGGAGTCACCATGCAAGCTTTGTAAACTAAAGGATTTTCAGGAAAGGCTTACTGAAAAGTGTTGTGTTTGAGGAGAATTGACTCAGTGTTCCCTGACAACGACGCCAAAATGTTATCACACAATTTGTACTTGCCCAAAATATAAAGTAAAGTGGACGGTAAATTGGCGTAATAGGAGGTTGTCCTATCATTGTCACCAAAATAAGACACCTCTTTCTCTTTAGGGGTGAAATCCCAGGGGGGATGTCCCCAGTGACCTGGGTATTTGAGAAGGAAAAGGTAATGGTATCAAGAAAATTTGTCCCCTCTCACAAGTCACTCTGATCAAAAATTCCAAAAGGTTTAACAATAGAAAGCAAATATATGCTTAAGTGTACCTTCCCAGGACAAGACAACAAGCAAACACTATTTTTGTAGGTAACAACTGATATTAGAGCTTTGTAAAACCTTGGAATTTCAATAAAAGAAATAAGTTAATGTATAAGATGAATCAAATAGAAATTTATAACAACAATGTATATATATTAATAGCTTCACAATCAAGCCTTGAATTAGCTTAAAAATGACCCAAAATGTTAATCTAAGATCATCAATATGCTAGCACTTGTCAGAAGATAAAAAGGCAATGTAAAAATCTACTTTAACAATTTATTTTAGGAGCTTTTATTGCTGCAATATATGGTTGTAGCTTACTTTTGTAACAACAACAAGAATTTTAGTATATTAGTCTAATCTAGGGTTAGGAGTAGTTAGAAAATAACTTGAGGTAAATTGTTTGGGGGTTGTTTTCATCAATCAACCAAGCATGAGGTATAAACTAGTGTCTTTAGGGCTAATGGAGTCACTTTTTGCAGCAACAATATTGAAGGAAACAAATGATAATGTGTGAACTAGAGACAAGAGGGATAATGGTTGAGGTGTTGGTAACCCAAGGCCTCAATCACCAAACCCTAGAAGGAAAACAACTACTAGGAAGTAGGTAACTCTAGGCCCTAGCAGGTTTCCTTCTTCTTTAGTTCAAGATTGAGATAAATAAAAGCTTGATGAAGCAATGATGTTAGAGTGATACAAAGGTAGGGCTCTAGCACATGCTTCAATGGTTAGGTCTTCTAGAAAAATCTAGTAGGTGGATAGCTACTGAGATAAGGACAATAACATGTGCTTAATCTCTTAGGGTTTTACAGTAGCAATTTCATGATCTTAGTAAATGCAAATAAAAGATGATATAACCATTCAAAAGAAAGAAGAATTCCATGTTTTCACTTACATTCACTAAGAATAATCTAGCAATATTCCCTAGTTGAATACTATCCACCAAGAAAATGCCAAAAAACACAAAGACAAGACTCCTCCAAGAGTTGCACACCACTTAATTTCAGGCAATAAGCTTTAAAGAGGCCAAATTTCAGACCTCACTTGTGTGAGTGAATCAATGATGAAAAAATACAAGGGATTATTCCCTTATTTATACAATCCAAATGAACTTTAATTACAAAATTAGGTAAAAAAGGCCGACATGTCTAGTTACATCAAATATCCAGTTTTTTACATAAAATGGACAAATTAAACCCTAAAACATGCAAAAGAGGTGATGTCATGCCCTTCTAGGGTGACATTGGGCCTCCTAAGTGAGACGTTGGCCTCCAAGAGAAAAACATTAGGCCTTCCAAGGCCTCCAGATCATGCCATGCGTTCCACTTGGAACACAATTACTTCCATCATGTCCATCTGACGTTGACATTGGGTGATGTCAAGGGACTTCCATGGCCAACGTTCAAGGGGAAAGGCAAGAATCCCTCGGTGCAGGCCTTCCAATATGTCTCTGGTGGAACATCCTCCTCTCTCTCTAGTGCAAGCCTCTGGTATATGTTTGCTCCTGGCTGGGGTCTCAACATCCATCTGGTGGGATTTTATCCCTATGGAGGTCCGATCTAATCATCTCTCCATATGTACCTGTTTGTCAGGCATGGTCCTGCAGCAAAAAAAAGTACACCCTCCCTGGGCTCATAAGTCACAAGGATCATAGAAATGTCAATCACATATAATAATGAAGTTACCCAAACATGTGCATAAAACCCCCCTTTCCCAGACAAGTGTTCAAAGACGTTATGCTATTCTACAAGACAGGTTTGGAGAGGGTTCCAAGACATCCTATTAGGCCAATTCTCCTTAGGTGTGGTGTGTTTCTAGGTGAATACCAATCTAGGTCATGTAAGTGCATGAGATGGTATGGGGGATGTTTGGAAAAGGGGTGCAGTGATGGCACAAAAATGTAGGTATTACCTGTGGGTGCCTCTTAAGAGGATGAGTTGAACCTTGTGATGGATGCAATTGTTTCCTATCCCATTCAATGCCTTTTTTACTTTTTATCTTATTTCTTTTTCTTTCAAGAGAATAGTTGGGGGATACTACCTTGGCGTGGTGACCATTGGTGACAATGTTACCCACAAGCATTTCACAGAGATGATACGGTTAGCTCGTGATGATACCCCCTTTCTCTTGTATATGCCACCAAGATACACTACCATGGCATGGTGAACAGATGAATAATAGTGTCATACTGCTACATGCCCATGGACCTAATAGGCTAGCTCATGATGAGAACCTCGATCCACAAACTAGGTCTTGAGTTTTATCTTTTTATGGGTCCCCCATTTTTATTTCTGAGAAGCCTTTTATTGCTTTCTTGGGGATCCATGGGTGAAGCATCTCAAGGTTTTATCTTTTGGATTATATATTTTTCCATCTAGTTCTACCCTCTTGGACTTTATCCCCTTCTTGCCACAAGGCAAGGTACAACCCTTTACTAGCTTGGCAAACCTAATGCTTGAACCAATGTAGGGGATAGATGAGAGGCAAGATGATGAAAAGTGATAAGTATGGTGGGAATGGATGATGACCTTTCATAAACCCACCGAGTGGCAACTCACTCCTAAGGGAACCAACTTGCTAGGGAATTCTGTCATCCCCCCCCCCCAGTATGGACAAGTCAAAAGGAATAAATTCCAAGCACACATCATGAAGCAAAAGAGAATTAAACGCACATATTCAAATGTTTTGAGAATCACAATGACACATACCATGATACCATGACTCATTACCTCATGGAGACAGACCCACTGCTACTTACGAACTAGGCCAATGGGATGGATGTTGTTGTTGCTAACAAAATGGAGGCACTGAAGAATAAGGATGGGCCTTCCAGGGCCAGGCTCAAGTCAATATGGCTCTTGGTACTCCATGTCTAGGACCTGTGGGGCTTGAGACAAAATCTCCTTAGTTATCCCTAGGATAGGGGATAACATCTGGCTCCAACTAGGGGACATGTGCTCACCGTAGAGTGCATGAGAGCCTCAACATCTATGGTATGAACTATGACCTACTATATCTCAACAAAATTGATTAGTAATCCTTTAGGCAAGTGATATCACCCCTATCTCATATATGATAAAATGAAATACAAATAAGCAATCATATTTATTTGTATTTCATTTTATCATATATGATTGCACGAGAAGAAATAAGCAATGAAATACAACTACTCTAGCATGAAATGCATATGGTACATACAATATATGTAAATGCCTACATACTTACCTCTACTTACCTATTGGTTGAATGCTAGGTGTAGTCAAATATCCAATGAAACCATACTAGCAATGTCTCACAATACATGCCTCTGTGCTTTATCATAAACCAAAACAATTATAAGTCAAGCACAAAAATAACATGAGTTAATAAATGTGTTATATCATCGGAAATCATAAAGTATATCTCATGGAGGCAGGATGGAGGGACAAAATCATGCCAATTCACACCTTTAGGAAAGTGATCGATCCATCTCAGAAAGGGATCATGAAAAATCAAAGGTTCAATAGACTGACTCAAAGAGTCTGAAGGTTGGATACCTTGGATGTCTTCACAATCTGAGGTCTGAGAAGGAACTAGCAAACACCTAGGGGATGATTGGCAATTTATTAAGGAAAGGCTGGAAGATTGAGATAACAAACTTCTTCTTGAGGTAATCAACCCACCCTTGAATTCTAAAAGTAAGCTTTTCCTCAAAGAAAACTTAATACAAAGGGAATCCCTCCCAACTACACCTTTAGTGACACAATGAGATAAAAGAGTCAAAGGGAGTTGGAAGACATTGTCATAAGGATTCTTCTCCGAGAAAGAAATGTCCTCACCTTTATCAATATCCGAGCACAATTGTGGTTTATAATCTTCTTCACAGAATAAGTGCTCAATGGAATATTCATCAAAATCCTCAAGGTATGACCGAAAATCACTAGGAGAACATAGCACCAGGTCATCCTGGGGTATCTGAAAAAGGTTTGTAATCATATCATCTTCTTATTTACAAATGTCAAAATTATTAGTAACTTCATACGATAGTTGTAAAGGAAACTTTTGGAAATGACCCTTAATGTCATAAATGGGATCCCCATCATATCCAATCACATCCTATTTATGCTTTCTCACATGTACGAATTCATCAATATTATGAGGAAAGTCATCATATTTATCATAACATGAAGGGATTAAAACATCGAAGGGCTCCTCCAACTCTTCTTCACTTTCCAAATCACAAAAGAAAGCATCATTAGACTCTTGGAAAGGAAAATAACTTACCGTGTTTATTTCTTCTTGTGCAGGAGCTTCGAGGACTTGAATGAATTCATTAGATGGAAGAGCATGCATCATTGTTTCATCCTCATGACTTGTTTATACATATTTAACTTCATAATAAGGAGGATCTATCTTGTCCAATATTTCCTTTCTTCTTCCCTTTCTGAATTATAGAACAAGTTGTCAAAAAAAATTGTAAGGGAAAGTGACTAACCCCATCCTCTTTTTCTTGTGTAGGGGGAATATGATCTTGAATGGCTTCATCAGAGGGAGGAGCATACATCAATATTTCATTATCGTGTTTAATATCTTGAAGCTCTTTCTCTTCAACCACATTTTCATTATCCTCGGCAGGAGAATGAGCAACCTTTAGCTCTTCCTCATAGGATTGGAAAACATCATTAGGATCTTTCTCCTCAACTTCTTGTCGGTTGATGACTTGTTCCCCTTTCTCTTGGAAATTACCAGTAAAGGTCCCAAGGGAAACTAATCTCTCCAAAGTAAGAGCATCTGGGGTAAAGAGGTGTCCTTCCTTGAACAAAGAGATATTTGCCTTGACTTATATAGCCATGTTATAAGCTTCATTGAGTAATTTTGGGTTCCTTTTACTGAGGAGAAACCCTAAATTCACCATGAGTGCATTGGTATAGAGGTAATAAAGATATTTTCCTTCAGGGACATGGCTAATAGGAATTTTCCATAGAAAATTTTCAAACCTATCTTGGAATTCCCTAACAGTCTAATTCTTATCTTGTTTTATATACTCGAGTCTCTTTAGTAGCATTTGGAAATCCTTCAATTTTATACCCCATCTCTTAATAAATGTTTCTTCTAGTGGGTCCATAGATGTGATGTTAGCATCAGGGAGATCGTCATACCATTCTCTAGCATTTCCATGAAGAGTGGTAGAGAAAAGTTTCAATACCAAATCCTGAGCATCATCACTGATAGGGTGGAGTTGAAAGAAATCCCAAAAATCATCCATGTGATTATCAGCTCTAACCCCATCACTACCAATGAATCTAGGGAGCCATTTTTCATACCTCAAGGGCATTTTTTGGGGGTATCTCGGGATTTTACTTATGTCTAAGGGTTTGAAATTTCCTTGGTCCCATTGAGAGGTCATGGTTGGCTTTGTCATTAGTGGAGCCACCAAATAATTTTCTTGAAACTATCAAAGGGATCAGGAGATCACCCTCAGTGGAGTTGCTAGGTAAGCTTTGTAAATTAAAGGATTTTGAGGAAAGTCTTACCGAAAAGTGTCGTCTTTGAGGAGAATTGACTTAGTGTTCCTAGGGAATGACGCAAAAATGTTATCACACAATATTTACTTTCCAAAAATACAAAGACAAGTGGATGATAAATTGGCATAACAGGAGGTTGTCCTATCACTATCACCTAAATAAGACACCTCTTTCTCTTTAGGGGTGAAATCCCAAGGGAGACGTCCACGGTGACCTGGGGGTTTGAGAAGGAAAAGGTAATGGTATCAAGAAAATTTGTCTCCTCTCACAATTCACACTGATCAGAAAGTCCCAAAGGTTTAACAATATGAAGCAAAGATATGCTTAAGTGTACTTTCCCAGAACAAGACAACAAGAAAACACTATTTTTGCAAGTAACAATTGATATTAGCGCTTCATAAAACCTTGGAATTTCAATAAAAGAAATACTTTGATGTATAAGATGAAGAAAACAGAAATTTATAACATAAATGTATATATATTAATAGCTTCACAATAAAGCCTTGAATTAGCTTCAAAATGACCCAAAATGTTAATCTAAAATCAACAATATGCTAGCACTTGTCAGAAGCTAAAAAAGCAATGTAAAAATCAACTTTAACAATTGCTTTTAGGAGCTTTTATTGCTGCAATATATGGTTGTATCTTAGTTTTGTAACAACAACAATAATGTTAGTATATTAGTCTAATATAGGGTTAGGGGTAGTTAGAAAATAGATTGAGGTAAATGGTTTGGGGGTTGTTTTCATCAATCAACCAAGCATGAGGTATAAACCAGTGTCTTTAGGGCTAATGGAGTCACCTTTTGTAGCATAAATATTGAAGGAAACAAATGATAATGTGTGAACTAGAGACAAGAGGGAGAATGGTTGAGGTGTTGGTAACCCAAGGCCTTAATCACCAAACCCTAGAAGGAAAACGGTTACTAGGAAGTAGGTAACCCTAGGACCTAGCAGTTTTCCTTCTTCTTTAGTTCAAGAGTGAGATAAATAAAAGCTTGATGAAGCAATGATGTTAGAGTAATACAAAGGTACCCCGGATGGGGTGTTATTGCGTCCCACGTGGCATGATGAGGAAGCAAGGTCTAGCCAGCAAAGCACTAAGCCACGTGAAGGGCTCGTGCCTTCGACTACCACCCCATGTAGGCATTAAATTGCCATTTATCATGGCGCGGGGAACACTTAAACACTACCCCCCTCCCCTATACGCTCATTCCATGGCTGCGTTATGTTTTCTTCTAGTTTGTCCCTGCGCGGGTTGGTATCCCTCTTGGCAGCCTCTGTCTGAGATCCCTGGAACCTGTAGGCTCAATATTGCTTTGATCTGGCTGCAGGCTTCCTATCCACCTCCCTGGTACCTGACGCCCACTCACTAGTTTAAGACGTGTTCGATGCCTCAGCCTCGGGGACGCTTGCGCAGGGGCTCCCCATGGAAACCTCGCCGGCCCTCCATCTCGCCTCCAACATCGCCTCCTTCCTGTTCTTCTCCCCTCATCCAGTTGGACCCAAATCCTTCTTCTCCCGGTTTGGAAGTTGCACAATTGGATGACCTGGCTATCGTTCCCATACTACCGACTCCCAACTCGAGCCACCTCCCGGAACAACCCTTGTTCAACACTCCACCAGCACCAATTCCTACCTTTGTGGGGCTAACTATGGAAGAACCACCTCCAGGTAAGCCACGGAGCACCGATTACCAGACCCCGAACCCCTTCCCTGGTACTCAACTCCGGGATAGCCTGGCGATTATTTTTGGGTTGGTCTTCGAACTCCGCCAGGGGGTGGAGGATCTCCAATTCCATTTGCTAGTTGTGGACTGGAATATAGAAATATTACTCCAGCTCCTTACCTCTATGCAAGAAGCTATCCCCTCAGACCTCGCTGGAGAGGATACGACAGTGAACCCCGAGCACGCAACTAACGATGGGGACACCCCGAAGCCGAACATAGCAAGCGTGGAGCAACACAGGATACAACCTGCGGAGGAAGCAAAGGATATGGACACGGGACGGGAAGCGCAACAGGATACCCAACTAGCTATCAGGACCGAGGGCAGCGTGGACGGGATGAAGCGTTGGGATGACCAGGTGACATATGTTGAGGAGGAGCCCTGGACAGAGGTCGCCCAGGACACCTAGCCAGGCTACCTGCCAAATGTCTGAAATCTTCAGAAATTTTTGCAATCTTTTTGATAACTTTACTTTTAGTTGATGTCCAGATGGTTTTAAACTGGTCACTTGATTAATCACACCTTTTTTGTTTGACTTTCATGCTGGTTGGACTGGTTTCCCCTCTGTTGGGGCAGTCCAGTAACTACAACTAGCACTTTCTCTGTACTCTGTATCTTTTTTGGTCCAGGAAGGCCCTTTATATTTAATACCAATCACTTACTTATAAAAAAAAAGAGTGATACAAAGGTAGGGATCTAGCACATGCTTCAATGGATAGGTCTTCTAGCAAAATCTAGTAGGGGGATAGCTATTGAGATAAGGACAATAACATGTTCTTAATATCCTAGTTTTTTACACTAGCAATTTCATGATCTTAGTAAATGCAAAGTAAAGAAGCTACAACAATTCAAAAGAAAGATGAACTTCATATTTTCACTTACATTCACCAAGAATAATCTAGCAATATTCCTTAGTTGAAGACTTTCCACCAATAAAATGCCAAAACACACCAAGACAAGCCTCCTCCAAGAGTTGCACAACACTTAATTTCAGCCAATAAGCCTTAAGAGGACGAATTTCAGACCTCACTTGTGTGAGTGAATAAATGATGAAAAAATACAAGGGATTATTCCCTTATTTATACAATCCAAATGACCTTTAATTACAAAATTAGGTAAAAAAGGTCAACATGGCCAATTACATCAAATATCCAGTTTTTTACATAAAATAGAGAAATTAATCCCTAAAACATGCAAAAGAAGTGACGTCATTCCCTTATAGGGTGATGTTGAGCCTCCTAAGTGAGATGTTGGCCTCTAGGAGCAAAGCGTTAGGCCTTCCAAACCCTCTGGATCATGCCACACATGCCACTTGGCACACAACTACCTCCATCATGTCCATCTGATGTTGGGTGATGTCATTGGTCACAAAGGTGATGTCATGGGCCTTCTAAGGCCAAATTTCAAGGGGAAATACAAGACCCCCCTGGGTCCAAGCTTGATGTTATTAGATAAATCCATAAGTGCAGACACAAACCGATCTCCCTAGATCCACCTGGATCTAGAACAAAGCAAGACAAAATATGACTCTTTCCCTAGATTCTAACCATTTAATTAAATATGAGGCAAGAACAAAGAACATACCTTATGATCACTTCCTTTGGTCTTTGTTTCTCCCGCTTCCCTCCAGTGCTCTCATACATTCAAGACCAAAACAATACAAACCAAACGAAGTGAAGAAAGCACAATCTATTCAACAATCAATCTATGTATATGATCAAGGAGTTATACAATAAAGTGGAACTAACTTTATGGGAAAGGGACATATTACTGTATCATATTAATGGAAAGTAAAGATTACAACCTGAGCCTTGATGTTGCAAACTTTCTTTCAATGGCCCTTGGCTCCGACACACACACTTGCTCACTTGCATAAAAAAGATCAACCACCTTTGATAAACTTGCTGGAGTTTCCTAGCTGCTGTAGCTTCAGTCCTTCACACAATCTTTCACCAATTCTCCAATGAGTCTTACTTCTCCTTATTTTCTTAACCTTTTCCATGAGAATTCCCTCAATATATAAGAGAGAATGAATTAGTTACTTGGATAAGAATGATCCCAAAATATCAGGGAATCCAGTACTAGGATAACCATTCGAATGCCATCTCATCCTTCTAGAAGCATTGAGAATTCATCTTCTTCCTTGCTTTAGAAAGAGTTCGCACCCTAGCAGTTGAACACAGTGCGAACTTCTCGCACCCTGACTTAAGGCAGCCTGCGAGAATCATGCATTCTCGCAGGCAAATATACTAGCAGCTTGCGAACAATCCTCAAAAATGAGTTTTCTGGAAGAGATGAAAATAACTTTTTCTCAGGAGAAAGTTCTTATGAAGAGCCTGAGTAGACCATCATCAATACATCATCATGATGACCAAAATCATGGGTAACAGAATGTCCCCCAAAGTATGAGGTTGCAACCAGTGACAGCCGATAGACTTTGTAAGCTGCATGTGTGTGTCGGGAACCAGGAGCACACCTAATCGAAAACCTGCGAACAACCAAGCATCTGCAGAATATCATATATACCAATTTTGAGGTAGGAATTCCCATACTCAGATCATAGACTGATGACAATTGTAGACCTGGGTCATAGCCACCAATCTTACACTGTGGATCCATGCCATCAAAATATAGCATAGCCACCAGAATACACTGTGGATCTATGCGAGAAATTTCAAAGCAAGAAGACATAGCCATGAGACATACACAGTGGATCTATGTGTTGCAAATTATACATAATCCATCGCAACCTGGACAAAAAAGATGATATCTAGGGTCTTCAATCTCATCGCCCAAGGTACGAATCTAACCATGTGATTACATGTGTTGAAGTCGAACATGGTAGAAACCACTTGATTACCGGTCATTGATGAAACTGTTAACAAGTGCGAGGGAAATCACCATTGATGTCAATGACTCCCAAGGTACCATAGTACAGTCCATCGAGTGTGAATAAATGAGTTGATGTCGAACATTCGATGGAATCTTTCGATCAGGGGTCAATGATGTAAACCCACTGTCGAAAGCGAGGAAACCTGCCATTGATGCATGCAAGCTCCAAGGTACCAAATAATTTCTAAGTCTTGATTCTGAATAATGAGCTGAAGTCAACGAAACAAAACTTGTCATAGGAGGGCCTTGATGTATCCCCCATCAATGACACGAAATGAGTAACAGATTTTGAAGGTGAAACAGAGTATGATGTAGATCGGATTGGACACAGGGAAGGCTGACATGGAGAGAATGGATAACTGCAGATGGCCGACTCAATATAGGTTTCAGATGGACTTCTCTTGAACATATGAACAACATGACCAATGATTTGGCAGCATTGACCCAAAGACGACACAGGGAATAACCTTGTAGAAAATTGAATGAGAGGCAAATGGATTTCCCAAACCGGCTTCAAATGATGAATAGGGGGTGTCATGTTCAAGAGTGACACTTACTACCAATTAATACAAAGATGAAGACATATCCCTTTCCCAAATTTTCCCCCACCATTTATGGCGAGTACCTCTTTATTTTTACCCAAGCTTGAGGAGGATAACATATGCTTGTTGATGTAAGCTCATCCTTCAGACGAGTCCCTCAGAGTATTTTTAACGAACCCTAAGAAGGAGTGGTTCGGTCCCATCACGGGTCTGTCAATGTTTGTTTAACGAGTCCAGAGATAGAAAACTTGAAGGTTTTTCATGATTATAGAGTTTGGAAAAACACTTAAAAGAGAACACTCTCAGTTCCTTTTTCATAAAATAGTCTGAATGAGACCGAAAAAGAGATAAATTATCGCTCACCAGACGCTTACTTCAAATAATTTATCGAGCGTGAAAATAGCAAGGTCTCTCGGCGATCTTTTCATGTTTAGAGAGTCTGAAAAGAGCTTAAAGAGGACTCCAGGGGGGTTCCTTTTTCGTATAACCTTGTTGAGCCCGAAAAAGTGATAAAAGTATACTCGGTTACATTCTCATTGATTTACGAGCATGAG
>ML777702.1:258757-291476 GCA_009831015.1 Picea engelmannii | reverse complement strand
ACGCAAGCTTTAAAACAAAACAAAACTATGCTTGGGATAGATTTTAATTTTTACACAAGCTTAAAAACTAAACAAAACTATGCTTGGACCTGGTTTCATTTTTACACAAGATTGAACCAGAGGAAACTATGCTTGAGGTAAGTAGTTTCATTTTTACACAAGCTTGAACCATTGAAAACTATGCTTGTAACTTCCCAACGCATGGTTGGTACTTAGCCCCTAGCTTAAGAAACCAGCGGCTCTACTTCAGCATGAAATCCAGAGGCTGAGGAAAATGCCCCCCAAGCTTCATTTGATCCAACTGCAAAGGAGAATGAAATGAAGCTTCAAATACTAGACGAAGGACTTGACTCAAATAGAGAGGGGGAAAACTATTTCATTTTTTAACGATCTTGACATAGAAACAAGAACTATGCTCGTAACCTCTGTTTCATTTTTTAATGAGGTTTCCTCAGAGACGAAAAACTATCCTCGAAGTGGTTTCATTTTTTAACGATCTTGAAATCAAAAACCATGCTCAAAGACCTCTGTTTCATTTTTTAACGAGGTTGCCTTAGAGACACAAAAACTATCCTCGAAAGTCTTCTTGATCATGGATTCCAAGAGGACAATGCTCTGAAATGACACCATGTCAAGGGACAAAACTCGGTCATGGCTTCCAAGAGGTCCTCACTGGAAGGAAGAAACACACTTTGGAAGGACACCATGTCGAGGGTCGCGACAGGAGTAAAGAGATCAGATTCTAACAACCCTATCGAAGACATCACCATGTCAACCACTAGATCTAAGTCATCAGAAGTTGAAGCCATGGGTGACAACACCACATAATTGACCTGTGGTGAGGGCAATACCGACTGCATATAAGAACCGTTCAGGGAAGCAATCCAGCCAGGGTCAATGAATGAAAGTTGATCAACAGTCACAACTCGTCCATCATGAGAGAAAGATATCACACGAAAAAGAGTAGACACAATAGCTTTCATGGCATAGGCATAATCTCGCCCAAGGAGTAAAGCAAAATCTAAGGGGTCTTGGATGAACATGACATCAATAAAGACAGTTTTCCCTCCCAAAGTTATAGGAAACTGAGGAAGGGTCCCTAAAGGTTGACTGGTTCTTCTATTAAAAGATAACAGATTTTGTGTAACCGGCGCAAGCGGAGGATAACCCAAGGCTTTCCAAGCAATAGAGGACAAAATACTAACAGATGAACCTTCATCTATCAGTGTCTGAGGAACGTCCCGACCACAAACCTGCACTGTAATCTGGAAAGGAATGTGAGAGGGAAGACGAGTTCCAGTTAGCACACCCCAGTCGAAACAGATAGCCTCATTACTTGGAGGGGGTTCCACGGGAGAAGGAGGAATACCCCCTGACACAGGAGATTCTGTATCAACGAGAAAAACATGGGCAGTATCGGCTTTACTCTCTAGCGAGAGAGTAGGATAGACCGATGATGAGATCAGATCGACCACTTCGGTTTCATTTTCCAAGGGGAGAATGGGGTTGACAAATGGAAACGAATCAACCACTTGGGTGACACTCTCTAACGGGAGAGTGGGATCAACCAAGGATGGGATCGGATCGACCGCTTTAGTTTCACTCTCTGAGGGGAGAGTGGGATTGACTGAGGATTGTATCGGATCGACCACTTTGTCAACTGGTTCAACTAAGGACGTGACCAGATTGACGACATGATCAACAGGATTGATCGACAAAGGGATCAGAGTGATCATTCCATCAACTATTGGTGGGTTGAGAGAAAGCCTACGGTATGCAACTGGAAGTTGAGGCTGTGAAACAATCATGTCTTCCAGTAATTTCGAGGCTTTGTCCATATGAGGACAAAGGTGAGTGAGATGACTCCCTTTGCATAACATACACGGGAACTTGAATCTACTTTTCTTCTTCCCAACCGTATCATGACTAGTTGACGTGAGGTCATCAGCATGTTGTTCAGAGGCTGACGATATGGGTTGGCGAGGATGTGTAGACCATGCTTCTATAACCTTGGGTAGACCAGGGCAATCCTTAAGAATATGGCTACCCTTACAAAGCCTGCAAGGGTACTTGGGCTTACGGGTTGTTTGGGTGATCTTGACATCATCAACACTCCCAACATGACTAATAGTAATTGGTTGTTTTCCAACACGTTTGACAGTGGTTGGAGGTTTTGACCCTTGTTTATCTTTCTTCTTCTTAATCTTTCATTTCTTCTTCTTCTTATTCA
Source organism: Picea engelmannii (assembly GCA_009831015.1). Classification (NCBI taxonomy): domain Eukaryota; kingdom Viridiplantae; phylum Streptophyta; class Pinopsida; order Pinales; family Pinaceae; genus Picea; species Picea engelmannii. The sequence goes on along the minus strand of ML777702.1, from coordinate 289,246 downwards.
CCGGGTTACTAGCTTCAGAACTTTCACCCAACGAAGAAGATGAAATGGAAGGCGACATTGAAAGTGAAGAAGGTGAATAAGACCTTACTGGTGAAGAAGGTGAAGGATCAACATGAGGTTGATGCTCTTGGGGGGAAATGCTTGTGACTGAAGCACTAACGACATTCAGGATTACCTGAGTGGAAAACAACCATACCGGTAATCCAATAGTGAGACCTGGAAGGCTCAAAGTAGCGATGTGAGGAGGACCAATGTTTCCATAAGAAGGAAAAACAAAAGGTTCCCCTAGAGAAGGGTTTCCTTCATTGGTCATTTTGGGAACTGACGCCATTAAAAAATCCAATCTAGAGTCCACTAGTGAGAACAAACAGCACATGCTAAAAATCTTGTAAGCAAGCAAGCAAACAAAACCTTCTCACAATGAGCACACTAGTTGGTGATGAAATCCAACGTCGCGGGAATAAAGTAAGAAGGGGCTGAGATAGAGTGGGTGGAAAAGTTACGTTGACGACCTGCTTAACAGACTTACACACTGGTGCAAGCTCCCACACATAATCATGGGTATACCCTCCAAGGAGCACGAGTGAGTTTGGCCAACGTCGATTCCAGGTACCGTGAATACTTGCCCCTCCACAGTCACCTCGTGTAAAGAACCTAAAGAGATAGGCCACTAAAGTTACCAATTACTACAATGGTGCCTAGGGAAACAATCGACAGTCCAATCTATGCGCAAGGGCAGGGTATCTATCCCGAAATCAACTTGAAAGGCTTCCACTCATCATTGTGGGTATACCTCTCAAGCGACCCCCATAATACGCACAACCTCTACACCAAGACTAACAAAGCAGGGTGAGTAACTCTGCCAGTCTCAATGCGACCTCATGCTTGACCCTTGTGTTAGAAGGGCTTCCCAAGACAAAATGTAATAAGTGGATTTAACTCTCCCTATCACAAGATTCTATGTTTGTTTGCATCTTTGGAAAGTTATCTTTCACACCTATTCCAAAGCCCTACAACTAATCTAATGTAGGTTTGCTACCCAAAAATATAAAAATGTCTAATCAATTTTTATAAGCGCTTTATTTTACGGCTATTGTTACTCAAAAGGAAAATGGCGTGGACAATATGGTGTTTTGACCGACTCGAAAATTATGAAAAGATATGAAGATGCAATATTTTCATTTTGATGAAATCTATGCTACGAGAAGGAGAAAACATTTATTATTCCCATATGCACGATGTCCCAAAATATATTAAACTCATCAATATCAAGATTCGCAAGAAATGAGAAAAAGGTACTGAACACCAATGCATGATTCATGGCCCCCCCCAGCCATGAGGGGGAAATTTTTTCATAATTTAAGATAAAAAATGCCAAGAATCATGCAATTTCACTACTTGAAATGCAAGGATGCCCCCAATCTAAAAGCAATAAATTAAATCTTTTTTGTTTCAAAAATTTCACTAAAAGCAATAATGAACTTTGTTAAAACAAAGAAACCCAAAACTAGTCTTTTCAATTGCATAAGAAAATGATCTTTCAAACCATAAGAAAATAATAAGGACCAAGAAAACTCAACTTTCAACCAATCACTGGTTCTTAACTAATCAAACACACTCAGATTCTGAAAACAGAGAGAATGGTTTTGCCAAGAAAAGTCAAGAAACGAAAGTCAGGACACAAATGACAAGAAAAGCCTTGAAAACCTAAGACTGTTCATGCATGCAAACTAAGACAAGAAAAACATCAATCCATGGTCCAAGAAACTCTTATGAGGCAATCAAACTGATCTAGGTAGTTGAAAATACCAAAAGTCAAATCCAAATTTTTGAAAAATTGAGTTCGCAGGCAGGCAATATTACACAGTGTGAGAATTAGGCATTCTTGCAGGTGGCCCTTGAGCAGGGTGTGAGAACCTCGCACTGAAACCTAAAGGCAGAGTGCGAACTCTACCTATTCTCGCAGGCTGTAATGAAGTACAGTGCGAGAATTTCTGAACATAGTCAAAATTTTGGAAAATGAAGCAAAATTGAAAAAGGCCTCTGGACCCAGAGGGTCTATCGGGATATCCTAAAGACTTAGAGATTGATAGGACAGGAGAAAAGTAAAACCAGAGCAAATGGCCACAAAAAATATCAAAAGCCACAAAGAAAATGGGATAGTCCCCAGTGGATTCGCCAATTTTGTTTTTGGATAAATCTGTAAGTGCGGACACAAACCGATCTCCCTAGATCCACCTAGATCTAGAACAAAGCAAGACAGAATATGACTCTTTCCCTAGATTCTAACCATTGAATTAAATAGGAGGCAAGAACAAAGAACATACCTTATGATCGATTCCTTTGGTCTTTTTTTCTCCCGCTTCGCTCCAATTCTCTCGTACAGTCAAGACCAAAACAATACAAACCAACCGAAGTGAAGAAAGCACAATCTATTCAACAGTCAATCTATGTATATGATCAAGGAGTTATACAATAAAGTGGAACTAACTTTATGGGAAAGGGACATATTACTGTATCATATTAATGGAAAGTAAAGATTACAACCTGAGCCTTGATGTTGCAAACTTCCTTTCAATGGCCCTTGGCTCCGACACACACACTTGCTCACTTGCATGAAGAAGATCAACCACCTTTGATAAACTTGCTGGAGTTTCCTAGCTGCTGTAGCTTCAGTCCTTCACACAATATTTCACCAATTGTCCAATGAGTCTTGCTTATCCTTGTTTGCTTAACCTTTTCCATGAGAATTCCATCAATATATAAGAGAGAATGAATTAGTTACTTGGATAATAATGATCCCAAAATATCAGGGAATCCAGTACTAGGATAACCATTTGAATGCCATCTCATCCTTCTAGAAGATTCCCTTCTAGAAGCATTGCGAATTCATCTTCTTCCTTGCTTTAGAAAGAGTTCGCACCCTAGCAGTTGAACACAGTGTGAGCTTCTCACACCTTGGCTTAAGGCAGCCTGCGAGAATCATGCATTCTCGCAGGCAAATATACTAGCAGCCTGCGAACAGTCCTCAAAAATGAATTTTCTGGAAGAGATGAAAATAACTTTTTCTCAGGAGAAAGTTCTTATGAAGAGCCTGAGTACACCATCATCAATACATCATCATGATGACCAAAATCATGGGTAACACCTGCCAATCTGTCTCTAGTGGAATGTCCTCTCTCTCCAGTGCAAGACTCTGGTATATGTTTTCCCCTGGCTTGGGTCTCAACATCCATCTAGTGGGATTTTATCCCTATGGAGGTCAGAGCTAATCATCTCCCCACATGTACATGTCCATTAGGCATGGTCCTGCAAAAAAAACAAGTACGCTCTCCATGGGCTCATAAGTCACAGGGATCATAGAAATTCCAATCACATATAATAATCAAGTTACCCAAATATGTACATAAAACCCCCCTTTCCCAAACAAGTGCTCAAAGACATTATGTTATTCTAGAAGCTAGGTTTGGAGAGGGTTCCAAGACATCCTATTGGGCCAATTATCCTTAGGTGTGGGGTGTTTCTAGGTGAAGACCAATCTAGCTCATGTAAGTGCATGAAATGGTGTGGGGGATGTTTGGGCAAGGGGTTCAGTGATGATAGGGAAATATAGGTCTTACCTATGGTTTCCTCTTAAGAGGGTGAGCTACACCCTGTCATGGATGAAATTGTTTCCTATCCCATTCAATTCATTTTTTACTTTTTATCTTATCTCTTTTTCTTTCAAGAGAATAGCTGGGGGACACTTCCCTGGCATGGTGACCAGTGGTGACAACGTTACTCACAAGCATTTCATGGAGATGAGAAGGTTGGCTCATGATGAGACCCCCTTTGTTTTGGCTATGCCACCAAGAGCCACTACCCTAGCATGGTGACCAGATGAATAATAGTGTCATACCGCTACATGCCCATGGACCTAACAGGCTGGCTCGTGATGAGACCCCCTATCCACCAACTAGGTCTTGAGTTTTATCTTTTTATGGGTCTCCCCTTTTTCTTTTTGAGAGGCCTTTATTTCTTTCTCAGGGATCCCTGGGTGAAGCATATCAAGGTTTTATCTTTTGGATTTTATCTTTTTGCAGCTACCTTTACCCTCTGGGCCTTTAGCCCCTTCTTCCCACAATTCAAGGTACAACCCTTTACTAGCTTGGAAAACCCAATGCCCGAACCAATGTAGGCGATAGATGAGAGGGAAGATGATGAAAAGTGATAAGTATGGTGGGAATAGACGATGACCTTTCATAAACCCACCGAGTGGAAAATCACTCCTAAAGGAACCAACTTGCTAGGGTATTCTTTCATCCCCCCCGATATGGACAAGTCAAAATGCATAAAGTCCAAGCACACATCATGAAGAAAATGATAATTAAACGCACATATTCAAATGTTTTGAGAATCATAGTGACACATACCATGATACCTAGACTCGTTACCTCGTGGAACAAGACCCACTGCTACTTCAGAACTAGGACGATGGGATGGATGCTAATATTGCTGATAGAATGGAGGCGCTGAAGAAGAAAGATGGGCCCTCGAGGGCCAATCTTAAGTCAATATGGCTCTCAATACTCCATGTCTACAACCTATGGGCCTCAAGACATAATCGCCTTAGTTATCCCTAGCATATGGGATACCATGTTAGATAATTTTTTCACATGTGAATTGTAAACAATGAAGCGATCATTATTATTTCAAAGATCAAGTAGATGTTTATGTGTACTAAAATAATCAACATCTAAGGATTTTTTGGATCAAGTTGGTATTAGAGAAGGTTCAACAAGTGTTTGTGAGTGAATTCTTACAAGATCCAAACTCAAACTTGGTAAAAGAAAACTTGCAAGCTATAATTCTGAAATTGAAAGAAGACTTTGTAAACATAAGATGGCTTCCAAAGGAAAGGAAGGAGAATATTCTCCCATGATCCCTGAATAAATAGTGGCTACACTTCGCTCAATGAGAGAAATAATAGATGAATTGGAGCAAAGAACTCAAAATCCCATAAAAGAAGAATCTTTAGTAAAAGGAGAAGGAAGAGGTGAAGGTGGTGGATCTTTATAACCCCCCTCACCATCCTCATCATTGTCTTCTTATGAGGCAAGTGAACATTCTTCTCGTCAAAAGAAGTCCTCTATAAATTCTGATCATAATCTGCCTTTATTAAAATTGGATGTCAAGTTCGAGTTGCCGACCTATGATGGATATTTGAATGCTGAGAAATTGGACAATTGGATCAAGCAAATAGAGGGATATTACAGGGTTTAAAAGATTATGGATGAGGCTACAAACATACAGTTAGCTTCTCTTCAACTAAGTGGCACCAACTTAATATGGTGGGAGAGTAATATGCAAGTCGATATTTTTCAAAAGGGTAAAGTAATTGCTTCTTGGGATAAGTTTACTAAGGCTATAAGAAAACAATTCTATCCACTGACACATACACAAATGACAATGATACAATGGAAGCATCTAAGAGAGGGTAAAGGAGAGAATATTTAGTCATATACACGGTAATTCAAAAGAAGGCATTATCATTAGGGATTTTGTTGTATGCCCATGAAACTCTTCTGAAGTATATTGGTGGCATGCACTCATATCTTCGTCATACTATTTTAATGTTTAACCCTACTAACATTGATAAGGTGTTTGTACAAGCTACACATATGGAGGCTAGTAAGGGTAAGCATGTGAGTGAATAAAAGAATCCATACAAGTTTGAAAAGAAACCAAAAGGTAAATGGAACACTAAGAAATAAACTACATTAAATAAAGATGAGGAAATACCTACATTCTCCCATTGTAAGAAAAAGGAACATGAGGAATCACAGTGTTGGAAGTTGCATCCATAATTACGACCAAAGAAATTCAAGGAAAAAGGGAATCACAATATTGTTGCATCAACTCATCGGGATCTATGGTCACATTAAAACTCTTCAATTCAATCCTCCAAATTGGAAAGTTATACTGGTCAAAAGAAAAGAAGCGAGATTTTTCATGTCAGATTTATAGTCAAGAATACCAAGGTAGATACTTTATTTGATAGTGGATCTCAAGTTAACCTAATATCTAAATCAATTGTTAAGAAACTGGATTTAAAGACGAAACCTCATAAGAATCCATATACATTAGGATGGGTGTGTGAATATGCTAAGTTGCAAGTGACGAAACAGTGTAAGATCGAGTTTGCAATTACAACTAAGTTCTTTGAAGAGGTTGAGTTAGATGTTGTGTCTCTTGACATTTGTGGAATTGTCTTGGGTAGTTCATATCTATTCGACAGGAAATCCATATTCTATCATGAAGAGAATAAATATCATATTTTCAAGAATGAGGTTGAATATATTGTCATAACTCATTGAATCAAAACTAATATTTCTTTTGTGAGCACAGGGAAAATGAAGAGACTCGTGAGTGAAACTAAATATTTTTTTCTCATGATAGTGAAACATAGAGAAGAAGAGATAACATATGCTTTATCATGTTGTGATCCAGATCATAAACAAAAGTTGGTCAAAATCATATCTAATTATGATGAGTTGTTTCAGGAACCTACAGGTTTGCCTCATAAGAGGGAGGTTGAACATGAAATATATTTGCAGTAGGATGCTCCTCTTCCGAACATTGGAATGTACAGGTCATCAATGATCAAGAATGCAGAAATTAAGAAGCAAGTTCAGGAGTTTCTCGATAAAGGAATCATCATACCAAGCTCCTCTTTGTGTGTTCCCCTATCCTATTAGTTCCAAAGAAAGATGGCACATGGAGGGTGTGTATTGATTTTCGAGCCCTGAACAACATTACGGTAAATAATCATTATCCTCTTCCCAAAATTGATGACTTATTAGATCAATTAAAGAATCTTCTTTATTTCACTAAGATGGATTTCAGAAGTGGTTACCATCGGATCAAAATTGCAGAAGGTGACATATGGAAAGCTTCTTTCAAGACCAAGCAAGATCTGTTCGAATGGTTGGTTATGCTATTTGGGTTATGAAATGCACCAACAACATTTATGAGGGTAATGAATGATGTGTTCATGCCCTACGCAGATGATTTTTCTATCGTCTATTTAGACAATATATTGATCTTTAGTCAAAGATGGGATGATCACATAAAGAATGTCAATATAGTCTTTGAACTCTTGAAGAAAGAGAGGTTGTATATACAAATGTCTAAATGTGAATTTGGAAAAACTTCTTTGGTATATTTGTGACATATTGTAGGGAATGGTCAGCTAAAGATAGATCCCACAAAAGTAGAAGTCATTGTGAAATGGACCAAACCAACTACTATCACATAATTCAGGAGTTTCTTAGGAGCAGTGCAATACTGGAGGAAATTCATTGCTAATTTTTGATACAAAGAAACTCCTCTACATGCATTAGCAAGTGTTAAACAAATCTTTCAATGGGGAGGGAAGCAACAAAAATATTTTGAGACAATGAAAGAAAATACAAGCATCGCACCAGTTTTGTCTTTGCCATATTTACAACATCCATTCAAGATTCAAACTGATGCAAGAGGAGATGCCATGGGAGAAATATTGATCAACGAGGAAAACCTATATGTTATCATTTTGATACTTTCAACCAAGTTGTGATTAACTATTCAAAATATGATAAGAAATTGTATGCGTTGGTACAAAGTGTAGAGAAATGGAAGCGTTACTTAATGGGAAAGGAGACAATTATTCATATAGATCATCAACCATTATAGTATTTGTAGTCACGGACCAAGTCACAAGAGTCATGACATTTCATATGGATGGGTTTCTTACAAAATTTTCATTTGGTAATCAAGTACAAGAAATGTATTCATAACAAGGTTGAAGATATATTTTCAAGACCATTAATCAATGCATCTATTATAATAAGGTATAATCCTTTAGCTAATTGCCGAGCCTCTAAATTGACATCCACATTACCATATTATACTCCTCATTTATACCTTTTTTGCCTACCTAAGCTTGGATAAATGACAAAGAACACTATCTCCAGTCACTTATAAGGTCATGAGGCAAAATATATTTGGATTCATGCATTTTGTGGTTTATTAATCTAGGAAATTAAATATTTCATGTAGTAATGTTTAAATTGCCATATGTAGCCATTGACCTTTGGACAAGTTTGACACTCCTATGTCATCCAAGCCATTTGATATTTATGCACCAAATCACACACAGTCACGATCCGGTACCAACACCCACAGCCTGTTTTAGTCCGGTACCAACCAATTGCGCATTGTTTGGATCCGCTACTATCCACCGTGTCTTGCCTGTTATGATCCGGTACCAGTAGAGGAAACAGAGTGTGCTAAGTTAAGTTCCAAATCGTTCCTGAGATATTTATTGACTGTTTATTAGATCATCAAAGTTTCTAGCAAGACTATGTTGAGCTAGCTTGATTATTGCTTCATCCTCATGCACTCTGTGTCATGAGGATGAAGCTTAAAATATGTAATAGAATGTGTAAATTTGACAATCGTTGATCTGCTAAAGATTTCACCTCCTTGTGTTTCACGACTGAGACTATTTAAATAGTCATGGCAAGGATGGTAGGAGATATATAGAGAGATAGCATAACACAACATGATAAAGCAGGATTGCATATTGTAGAACATATCTCGAGTTTGAGTTTAATAGAAGAATTTCATTTATTTTCATGTCTTGATTATTAATGAATGAATGTGAATTGAGTTGTTAGCATAATCTAATTTCATGTTTTGTGTAATGTCCCCACTTTGGGACATCATTATATTGCAGAGGTTTATGATGACCAGAGTATCCAGATGGATGTTATAGTGAGTATAGGGGTTATTGAGAGGCATTTTGGGGTTCAGCTTGCATCGCTCATCCCATTTCATCATTATGACCCATTCCGCAGAGGTTGGCTTTGGTTTCGTTGCATTCCGACGATTTCCATGATTTTGAGTATTTTGAGCTATAAGTCAATTAAATTCACTGAAGAGGTCATTTTGGGAACATTACTTGGAGGAACCTCTCAGTGTAATAGCTCATTGGAATCGGGAGGAGAAAAAATACAATATGGGATGGCTACAAGTGAATTTCAATGGCCAGGGAAGCCATAAGGAGAGATATGTCGCTTTTCATAGGTAAAAAGGTTAATTAATTAATTAAAGTAATTTAATTAATTAATAAAATATTAATAAAATGAAAGTCACTTTGGAGGAAGAAGGTGAGTAGGAAGTATAAAGGAAAGGCAAGGGCCTCTATTCATTCATTCATGTATGTTTATCATTTTGATATTTGGCTTCTAGCTAGAGGGCCCATCTCTTGGGGGTTTTGACTTAACAAACCCTAGAGGACGATTCAATGGTGAAAGATTCCACCTAGCTTGTAACAAGCTTGGTCTTAGAGATGCAATACGCTCCCACGTCATTCTAGTTTGGATATACATCAGTGCAGGAGGGTTCTACACTAGCCATAGGCACAGGAAGAGAAGGAGGGCGCACCATTGGGGGTTTCCAGCAAGGGGGGCACACCATTCTTTGAGGGAAGTTCGTTCCAAGGGATTGGAAGGGCTTTGACAGCTTCTAGCACCTGGGTTTTCATTGCAGGGGATTGTACATTAGATCTAGTGCATTCAAGAGGAGTTTCATGTGCCATTTGGTTTATTGGATGCATTGGAAGAATTGGAGAGAAGGAAGGCAATTTTGAGATTCAGATCTACTCCGTTTGTGGGGGTTATACTTCAGATATGACCCTGAGACTTCACCTAGTGACTTGCAATGTCCCGATCTGTCTTTCTAGCAAGTTTTAGGGCATTTGGAGGCCTCCTTCATTAGGGCCAAAATTATAGGGTTTGGCAGTTTCAGGAGGGCGCAACTCAATTGGAGGATTTAGCATTTGGAGGAGTTTCCCTTTCTATTTCGGTTTGAGATTTTAGGAGGGGATTCTACTCATCCCAATCTACAATTCAACATATTTAGCGTAGCATTTGGAGGTCTTTGACAATAGGGCCAAATTATTGAGGGTTTCAGTCTTCTACTAGAGCGTGGCATATTCCAGTTTGGGGGTTTGGTACTCATACGGCCCAGATATACTCTTGCATCAGTCTTCATTGGATATTCAGTCTTTGGAGGCTTGTAATATTCTATTGGAGCATTTTGTAGAAGCTCCTATCTTCTAGCCATCTGATGTTCATTCCAGATCGACATCTTCATTGTAGCAGGTTCTTCTATTCATGAATAAAATTAGATCTGAGATGTTTTGGCTTGTCTATCATATTTTTGATCTTGCATATGGTTGAGGTATATTCCATGATTGTATCTTCTTGTTTATTTCTACAAACACACATATAAACCATCAGTAAAACCCTAAGTGTAACCTAAAGGATCACTGTAAGCAAGGTGTTTGACGAAATGCCACAACTGGAAAAAGTTTAAAAAGACACCCAAAACCATGATGTTCCTTGCATAGTGGCTTGGGAACATTATAGTGGTATTAGAGCTTAGATTCCTGCCAGCCAATGGGAATTAGCGCATGCAGATCCATTGAGGGGTCTTCCATAAGGAGAAGTGGGTGGAATATACTTTGAGATAATATACTGTGAGATAAAATATTCCTCCCTTAGTGAGGAAACTGGGGCCCAAATAACCTTCCTACAGTATGTAGCCCTAAGTAATCCCAGATGGAGTGAAGATGAGATTGTACTCGGGATCATCAGATTAGAGGAAAAGAGAGCCAAAGATCGTAGAAGGTGGGAAGAACAGAGAGACCCCACTCCCATTATGAGCATGCAACTTTGCTACTGTTGCAAGGCTCCTTGGGAACCAGATCATAGGTGCAGGGGTAAGGATCAAAAGAACACTATTGAGGCACACTATGATAGTGATGATGAGATGTGTGAGGATGGAGTGATAGGTGTTGATTTGGGGCAGTCCGATGATGATAGTGACTCTTGTACAGAGGCTAGTGATAGTGACTCTTGCATAGAGGCTGATGATTCTAGAACGCTTGAGGAGGATAGTGACCCTTGTGTAGTGGATAGATAGTCAGATGGATAGGATGATAACACCAGTGTCTCAGTAGACATATCACATACCATTGATGACCTTGCACCTCAATAGAGTGGTGACACTAGTGAGGATTCACACGTGTTAGCACTCGGAGATGATGAGCTTCCTATGATGGTCATGACACATATGCCATCCTTCTAGACACCCCTGATAGCCATGTCACATGAGGAGATCAACGCCATGTCAGATATGATTGAGGAACCTTGTGTGAGGGATGCATGACATGGACACATGGATCCATAGATCCAGGGAGAGACATATGACGTGCAAATAGTTGATCTTACATTCACACACCAGCATGATGAGATTGAGTCATAGATTTTAGAGACTCCATTAGTTGATAAGATTGTGGAGAATGATAGGGTGATGGAGAAATTACTTCTAGGATCGGCCTACATTGACGAGGATGCACTCTTTAGCAGTCAGGATGACCATAGCACATGTTTGGATGCATCTATATGGGATCTAGGCACAGATGATAGTAGCAGGTTGAGTGCACAGGAGGATATGATTGCCCATATAGGATACAATGTGATTCAGAGGGAGATAGCATCTAGTGATGGGGTGTAGTGGCATACAGGAGGACCTAGAAACATAGTAGACACTGGAAAATTTAGCACGTTATCTTATGCAGAGAGTGTTTTTGGGGATTCCAGAGTTGACACTAGAAGGACTAAGGGATATGAGGTAGCACCTTAGCATGAATGTGATCGAGAGTCACACCACTTAGCAACACAGTTGAGAGTCACTGAGGATATGATCATGGAAGCCACCAGGCACAGTGACGACATGCATGCATTGAATGAAGATCAATGTTGGAAAGCATCAGTGACACATGGTAGTTTAGATGAGGGATTTTCCATGGTTGATTTCCATACTCTCAGGGAGAGAGTATCTGTGATCAGGACCGACTACCAACATTTTTTGATTGATAGGGACTACCTATTGAGGATTGGTGAGATGTATCATGAGGCTCTGAGGGAGAAAAAGTTAGAGGTGGACATACTTACTCAAGGGTTGGAGAGCACTCGAGGATTCTTGAGAGGCACACAGACAACCCCCCAAGAATCAAAGTCTAGATCAGATGAGCTTCTTGAGGATATCTGTCAGAGATCCACTTCATGTTTCTTAGTGGGCACTCGGATATATCATTTAGTCACGTTGCTAGGGGATGTTGGTGATCTAGCAGAGGAGCTCCAGTTGATGGAGGACACTTCCATTGGTGTTCCAAGAGAGGTTGACCTCCATGTAGAGGTTGATCCAGTAGTACGTCCAGTATCTATGATGCAACATGAGTCTATGGGAGACGACATGAGTATGCCTGAGCATAGAGTGATGAGTGATAGCTCACAGAGACATGCCGATATGTATGGTGGGATTCATAGGGGTGTATTTCCTTCCAGGGAGGAGACACACTTAGGGGAGCATGCATATGCCACTGCTTTGCAGCAACATATGGTTATGAGATCTCACCTTCACCTTTTCAATAGTTACGTGGGTGATGAGAAATGGATATTGGTTTACCATCAGTTGGAGGAGTTACTTCTGGTTGTACCTAATGATTAAGGTTTAGTGATGGCTACAAGCGAGAAGTTATCAGGGGTACAAGTAGACATGCTCTTGGTCGAGTCCTTGGGATTGACCGAGGTAGGTGGTATTTTTCATCCCTACAATCAGCTACAGATGTCTCTGTTACCCTTTCCTGACACTTTTATCATGGACAACAATATCTGGAGAGATATAGAGTGGTAGAGGACATGGAGAGTGGTTAGGCCAACACCACCTGACATGAGTACAATTATGGCATACAACAGGATAAAGGTGGGCCGTGATGGGTAGACAATTGAGGCTTTGTGTGTGATGATGAGAATCATAGGCCAGATGATAGAAATTGAGCACAAAGGGCTTTAGACAGTGATCATTCTGACATAGGAGAAACCAACAGAGATTGGAAGTGATAAACTTCCAATTTTTCCATGGGATCCAAGAGTTCACTTGGTTAGAAGGATGTTTCACTACATGATGACCCAGTTTGTGCCAGAGAGCCACATACTCCACTTGGGGTTGATTTGGAGAGGGCCTACAGGTTTTTTTCCGATAGAGTGAGGCAAATTTTCACTCTCGATCAACATTATCAGACATGGAGGTGGGTGGACAGGTACTACTTCTACAGGGACATTTTTACAAGTACAGTTTCTAGACAACAAGTCCAATGGCCACATGGATTTCAGCTTGAGGATCCAAGAGTGGAGGATCCAGTAAACATATAGGGGGCAGTCAGGCAGGGCCATCATAGTGTAGTTTCAACATGGGGATATTCGACAGAGGTTAGCATGGGACCCAGGGATTGTAGGGTTGAGAATTTCACTAATTGATAATAGCGAGTGGATCTTTGCAGGGGGAAGTTGTTCTAACTTTCCATTGAGATTCAGTGTCGAGGGGAGCGCATCGCTTGAGGGTGTCCCATGAAGGTCTTGCACCCCATTCTAGCATCAACATGGGCAGTTGATGGAGGCCGTGTTGATATTGATAGTAGCTTGGAGGATGGACTCATTCTGGGATGAGGCCATGTGTCAAGTGCATGAGACTCATAGAGTTGGTATATTTTAGGATTATGCTTCGCAAGGGCTAGTATTTCATGACTTGATATGGGACCCAGGGGGCATATTGTATGATTTTTCATTTTTGGATGGGTTCTATTGTGTATCCCACAGGTGGACATGGGATCCTGGTATTTTACTTGGAGGGATTTGGTTATTTCTTGAGGACAAGCAATTTCCTAGCAGGGAGGACTATAAAGTCCCCACTTTGGGACATCATTACATTGCAGAGGTTTAGGATGACCATAGTAGCCAAATGGATGTTATAGAGAGTACAAGGGTTATTGAGAGGAATTTTCGGGTCCAACTTGCATCTCTCATCCCATTTCATCATTATGACCCATTCCACATAGGTTGGCTTTGGTTCCGTTGCATTCTGATGATTTCCATGATTTTGAGTATTTTGAGCTATAAGTCAATTAAATTCACTTAAGAGGTCATTTTGGGCACATTACTTGGAGGAACCTCTTGTTAGAATATAGAAGATGGTGTTCTCATTTACCATTGACGATACCTTCATCACCCAACCATAGGTCGAAGCCTCCCTCCGAGCACCTTAACCTTGACTGAGAATTCCTCCAGAAGAAAACCTTAGGCTAGATAGCCAAACAAAGGGTAGCGCACCTCTCTCCAAGGATAACGCAACACAAAAGACTGATCAGATAGTCTCAAACCCTAGCCAAGAGATATTCAAGCCAATACTGAAAACTTGTTGCTGCTGCAGCTACACCAACAACTCTCCTCCAAACCTGCGCACAAGACTGCAACTGTAGTGCACACCAAACTGGGAACTGCAATTCTGAGATGCTGTTAAATGAGAACTGGCACCCTGTATTTATAGTGGTTTTGCCAGTTTTGCTGGGGCCGACTTCTCCTTTTGGATATGTGTCTGTTCAGTATATTATTATTATTTCTGGCCGACTTCTTCTCTTAGAGACTAATAGCCTAATATAAATTATCTTCTTGATCCAACAAGGCTTCTAGGGTTATTAGCCAACTCATTAGGGTTTCTCTTTCTTCCCGGAGTCTTCTATTCTCGTCAGTTTCACATGTGGAGGTAAATACCTCCCGCAGCTACCATAATATTAACACTCCCTCCTAGCTAGAGAGGTATTTACAGGTAATGGACTTGAGCACATAAACATACCATTTACCCGGTAGCATCAATATAGTCATCTAGACTATTTCATGACTAGATCATGAGCATCACCATCACCATCAGCTGCATCAACTCTCAAAACCATACTTCATCTGAGTAATTAGATATGATGCTGGATAAGTCACTCTCACCATAGTGTGATATAAGAGGAGTAAAAGTTCTGAACTGTTTTCCGTCTGGAAAATCTCTGTTCATCATCCATCTGAATGATCATTATCTCCAATAAACTGTTGATAGTCTTCAAGGAAATTAGAACAAGGATAGAGCACAACTGTGTCTATTCATAGTAGTACATAACTACAATCTAGTGGTTCACTACTACATCAAGTAACACACAAGTACTTGATTAGCAACGTATGGTTGCGAACAGTGAAACATATTCACCACAATAGTCTTCATCTACTGTCATACAGTCTTCATAACAAACATCTGATAACATCCTGCATAGAAACAATGTTATGATATGAACTGATTTGTCTAGGACAATATTTCACTCACATCTGTGATCTATGAAAGAATATCTTCCATAGTAGTCTTCATCTACTGTCATATAATCTTCATAACAAACATCTGATAGCAATCTGCATAGAAACAATGTTATGATATAGATTGAATTATCTGGGCCAATATTTCACTCACATCTATGAGCTCTAAAATAATATCTGCCTCACGAACAGTGGAACATATCCACCACAGTAGTATATCTCTACTATCTGGAGACAAGTAGTCTCCATAACAATCATCTGATGCCATCCTACATAGAAAAATATTGTTAAAGATAAACTGAATCCTCTAGGCCAATCTTTCGCTCATGTTTGTGAGATCTGAAAGAATATATGCCCTCATCAGCAATGGGCTATCTACCCTATTCTTCACAAACAAGGAAGAGGGATTGTCTTTGATTTCTGAGACTGGACCATTTCTCACCCTGGGCCATTCTTCCTACACTAATCAAAGTGCACTCTAGACAGAATGTATAAACCCTAAGAAATGTTTGGACCATTCCCCACCCTGGGCCATTCCTCCTACACTAATTAAAGTGCACCCTGGAGAGAATGTATAAACCCTAAGGAATGACTGTCCCTGATTGTTGAGCCTGGACTATTCCCCACCCTGGGCCATTCCTCCTACACTTATCAAAGTGCACCCTGGAGAGAATGTATAACCCTAAGGAATAACTGTCTAGACCATTCCCCACCCTAGGCCATTCCTATGACACTAAACAAAGTGTAACCTGGAGAGAATGAGTCTGCCCTAAGGAATGTCTGTCCTGCATCAACCTCCAAAATGAATGATTCTTTGGAACTGCTCACAACTGTGAACTTCGAAAGAATGACTGCCTGGCAAGGCGGACCATTCTACTTGACCACTACTCAGAGTGACTGCCAAGAAGAATGATTGTCCTAGACCACTCCCCATGTTAACCACAATGAGAAGTTGTTGTCTATGATACATCAAAAATCAGTCTGCCTCCCATGTTAACTACAATGGGAAGTCACTGTCCGTCATAAGTCTCAATCCACTTTCCGAACAGGAAAGCATCTGTCCAATCTAGACTATTTTTCAATTAGTAAATAATATTTTCACTGCTCCCTCCTAACTGGAGATTTATTTAAATCACAAAAATAAATGTTTTTCAAGAATATTTTGCGTACCTTCTTCTAGCTTGGTGAATCTTCCCTTTCAGCTAAGGGAGTTATTTCCACGATCCCTATCTTCTCTCGGAAATATGCAGACTTGATTCTGGATAGAGGTTTTGTCAGGATATCTGTTGTCTGCTCATCAGTGGGGACATATATTGGAGAACCACTTTCTCCTTTCTGGACTTCATCATGGATAATGTAATACTTGTACTTTAGTCTGGAACACTGTGAAGGGTTCATGTAGATTTGGATGATAGAGTATATCATAGTTGGAGAACTGGAACATATCCATGTGGCACTTCTTCTGTCATCATGAGATTTGATCTTCTGATTAGTCACATTGATGTTATAGGAAATATTCACCACACTTCTGCTGTGCACTGGAGGTTCTTCACCAAGTTGTCTTCTTCTTATCTGCATACAGGAGTCTCTTTATGGTATACCTCAAAGTCTTGATATTTCTCTTCATACGCTCTTTATTCAATTTCTTTGGAGAACATACTTTGAATTTATCTGATATAGAATTCCAACTCATGGATGTTGCGGATGATATAATGACTCATGCAATGATATGTCTACTGTACTGGAACAAGTAATCATCATAGTCTTCTCCCTCCATCTGGGAGAACCTTTTGTTCTGGATCTTGCAATGATTTCATTCATAAGTCTTCTATATACTGTTCTTCATCACGACCTCAAGTTCTTCTACTTGATTGCTTTTATTCAGCTCATATTAGGTTGGTAATCTTGTGATTCTTGATACAATGACTGGTTGTTCTGGTTTCTTTTTTTTTCTTGGAATCTTCATGTTTTTCTTTTACTTTTGGGTCCATGGAGTTTCTTATAGATTCCATGCCCTAGATATTCCACTTCTTCCTTTCATAATAGGATCATGGATCTGGATGGACAACCAGGAATACTTTAAGGCTTCTCTTCTTGAATCAAACTTTCTTTTGTCCCTGAAGTTGTTGAATCTTGTTGTGAAGGCTTGATCATCGTACTTCTTTTGGGGTTTCTCTTTTGCATTGATCCTTGATTCTTCTTGAGCACAGTAAGTCCAAAGTTCTTCAAATTTCGGGTACTCCTTCCTTGTGTTCATGCTTGCAGCAAATGCATCCCGTGTCTTGGGAAGACCATTGAGTACTATGTTCACCAATTCCTTTTCTGAAGTGATCTCTTCAATAGCTTGTAGTTGATCTCTTAACTAGAAGATCCTTACAAAGTATGATGTCATGCTGTCATCATCATTCATCTTCATGTCACGGAGCTCATTCTTCAGACTCATAACTTGTCCAATGTTTCTGATTGAGAAGAGATTTGTTAGGGCATTGTACATCTTCTTCGATGAGTCAAGATGGGATATGTAGGGTATTAAGTGGTATTTTATGTAATCCATTATGATACTCATGGAATTGATGTCAACATCTTTGAACTTCTCCATAGCTGCAACGTTTTGTGGTTCCTTCTCTTCTCCTTCTTTAAACTCTGGCTTCATGATCTTTCCTTTCACAATATCCAGTACTTTATTCTTAGCAAGGATGAGGTCAATCCTTGTCTTCCATGATCTGAAGTTAGAGGCTCCATCTAGCTTGTTCCCAGACTTCATAGAGTTTGTCATGGCTTGCTTGACTTGATCAAACCCTAGATTTGACCAGAAATCCAAACTTCACGTCTTGGCCTTCTGAGAGTACTAGGAGATGCACTGGGCTAGGGTGCACTAATCTATCCGAAGATTAGGTCAATCTCGTCACTTAAGGTGCCTTGGCAAGAGGTTTAGGGTTTTTGCAACTGCTTCTGCTAGTAACCCTAGCTGCAGTTCTTTTCAAAACTGCTCCTGCTAGTAACTCTAGCGGTAGTTCCTCAACGAGCTCAATATCTAGTGGATATGTTTCCTTCCATCATTTTAGGCTGACTGAAGGGTGTGTGGGCCCATAACCTGTTAGAATATAGAATATGGTGTGCTTGTTTTACCATTGACGATACCTTCGTCACCCAACCATAGGCCAAAGCCTCCCTCCGAGCACCTTAACCTTGACTAAGAATTCCTCCAGAAGCAAACCCTAGGCTAGATATCCAAACAAAGGGTAGCGCACCTCTCTCCAAGGATAGCGTAACACAAAAGACTGATCAGATAGTCCCAAACCCTAGCCAAGTGATATTCAAGCCAATACTGAAAAATTGTTGTTGTTGTAGCTGCACCAACAACTCTCCTCCAAATCTGCACACAAGACTGCAACTACAGTGCGCACCAAACTAGGAACTGCAATTCTGAGATGTTGTCAAACGAGAACTGGCACCCTATATTTATAGTGGTTCTGCCAGTTTTGTTGGGGTCGAATTCTCCTTCTGGATATGTGTTTGTTCAGTATATTATTATTATTTCTGGCCAACTTCTTCTCTTGGAGGCTAATAGCCTAATATAAATTATCTTCTTGAGCCGACAAGGCTTCTAGGGTTATTATCCAACTCATTAGGGTTTCTCTTGCTTCCCGAAGTCTTCTATTCTCGTCAGGTTCACACATGGAGGTAAATACCTCCCGCAACTACCATAATATTAACACCTCTCAGTGTAATAGCTCATTGGAATCGATAGGAGAAACACTACAGGATGAGATGGCTAGAAGTGACTTTCAGTGGCCAGGGAAGACAAAAGGAGAGATATGGTACTTTTAAGAGGTAAAATGGTTAATTAATTAATCAAAGTGATTTAATTAATTAATTAAATATTAATAAAATGAAATCACTTTGGCGGAAGAAGGTGAGAAGTAAGTATAAAGGAAAGGAAAGGGCCTCTATTCATTCATTCATGTATGTTTATCATTTTGATATCTAGCTTCTAGCTAGAGGGCCCATCTCTTGGGGGTTTTGAGGGTTTTGACTTAACAAACCCTAGAGGACGATTCAATGGTGAAAGATTCCACCTAGCTTGTACCAAGCTTGGTCTCGGAGATGCAATACACTCCCACACCATTCTAGTTTGGATCTACATCAGTGCAGGAGGGTTCTACACCATCCACAGGCACAGGAAGAGAAGGAGAGCGCACCATTGGGGGTTTCCAGCAAGGGGGTCACACCATTCTTTGAGGGAAGTTCGTTCCAAGGGATTGGAAGGGATTCGACAGATTCTAGCACCTGGGTTTTCATTGCAGGGGAATGGACATTATATCTAGTGCATTCAATAGGAGTTTCATGTGCCATTTGGTTTATTGGATGCATTGGAAGAATTGGAGAGAAGGAAGGCAATTTTGAGATTCAGATCTACTCCGTTTGGGGGGGGTTATACTTCAGATCTGACCATGAGACTTAACCTAGTGACTTGTAGTGTCCCGATCTATATTTCTAGCAATTTGCAAGACATTTGGAGGCCTCCTTCATCAGGGCCAAAATTATAGGGTTTGGCAGTTTCAAGAGGGTGCAACTCAATTGGAGGATTTGGCATTTGGAGGAGTTCCCTTGGTATTTCGGTTTGATATTTCAGGAGGGGATTATACTCATCCCAATCAATAGTTCAACATCTTCAGCATAGCATTTGGAGGTCTTTGATAGTAGGGCCGAATTATTGATGGTTTTAGTCTTCTACTAGAGCGTGGCATCTTCCAGCTTGGGGGTTTGGCACTCATACGACCCATATATACTCTTGCATCGGTCTCCATTGGATATTCGGCATTTGGAGGCTTTTAGTATTCTATTGGATCATTTTGTATCATCTCCTATCTTCAAGCCATCTGATGTGCATTTTAGATCGATATCTTCATTGTAGCAGGTTCTTCTATTCATGAATAAAATCAGATCTGAGATGTTTTGTCTTGCCTATCATATTTTTGATCTTTCATATGGTTGAGGTATGTTACATGATTGTATCTTCTTGTTTTTTGCTGCAAAAACACATATAAACCATAAATAAAACCCTAATCATAACCTAAAGGATCACTGTAAGAAAAGTGTTTGACGAAATGCCACAACCGGAAAAAGTTTAAAAAGACACCCAAAACTGTTATGTTCCTTGCATAATGGCTTAAGAACATTAAATTTTGAGATCTGAGTAAGAGTGATGTGTTGATTGAAGACCAAATTACTGTAGAATCCAATCGCTGACCTCTTGAAGCAGCAAGGGCCCACCACCCAACAGAGGTCATCATTCTTGTAGATTAGTGTTAGCATTTGATTTCAGTAGTGTAATTGTTAGACTAGTTGAAGCTTTGATTCCTCAATTTAATTCATCATCTCTAATAGCTTCAGATGATAGCAGTGTAGTTAAGTTTAGGATTTTGATTATATGATTTCTTAAGATCTTTACTTACTCTGTTTTTGCATATGCCCTGTTTCTGTTTTTATGAATTTTATTTCCTTTAGGGAACATAGATATTGGCAGCAATAGTCAAACATATTTGGAAAAGAACTAGTGAAGTTCACAATAGATTATTGTGAGCCACAACATATCCAATATACTGGCTACTGAACTACCCATGATATGCCTTGATGATTGATGTGTGATTTCCTTTTTAGAGTGTGATTGCATAGTTAGATTTCTCGGTCAGATAGTAGAGTTGATCTGTCAAAGGACTCCATCTCATACTTTCATGTGCCACAATGGAGTAGATAGCCTCTCTGTGAAGGAAAACCAAAGTGTGTTTTAGATTGATAGTTTTCTTTATTTCTAACATGCATAATCTAGATTAGTTCTATACTCGTGAAATTAGAATTACCTCTCTTACTGGTGTATTGTAACTCTGTTGATTACAAATCCCATATTGATAATTAATGTGTGCATTATACTAATAATATAAGAAGCACAAAATTTTGGCGTTTTTTCCAGGGAAGGTATGTCTCTCACTAAATAACACAACTACCCCACTGGAGTACTGAATAGGCTTGCTAGCAGTGGATTCTGGTTTGAGAAATATCTCATTTATACATGCTTGATTGAAAAATTCACTTTTGTCATTTAAAAAAAAAATGAATACTACAAGAAAATGTAACTTTTGTCATTTATAATATACAAATTCCAGATTAACAAACAAAATGAATACTACAAGCAAATGTCCATTTGAGAATTACACTAAGTCAACTCTACCGGTCTGACATCTAAATCCTACATTACCTAAGAAGGAGAATTCTTAAGAGTGGGACCCTAACTAGGGAGTCTAATCTACTTATACTGTGAAATTTATCCATAATATCTAATGATAGTAAATCTCTCAAGCAAGTTAGGTTGGATATGTTCTTATGGCAAAATACAAAAACCTCCCTGTTTTCATTGCTGAATGTTGTGCTTGTCAATAATTCATTAGAAGAAAGGAAATTTCATTTTTAACAACAAATAAGGCATGATATCATATGCTCAGTGACAGATGTACTTTTGAAATTTGATTTGATTTCTCTTCTCTTATCAATTTTCTTTCATTGTGATACAGTGTGTCAGATATTTTTGTATAAGGATATGCAACACCTTTGGCATGGGGGAGTGTCAAAGAGCCTCTTTTAGGACTCTTTTCCAGACTCACATCTCATCTTCAGAGACCATCATGTTCACCTTACAACTCTACAGAACCAGACACAAAGGAAGAAATTCAAAAACAAGCACAGAATAAAGAAGTTTCATGAGGTACAGGAAATTCCAGTACTAATCCTCCAAAAAACTCCAGCCTAAAAGATGAACTCTGATAATCTGCAAGCTTCAAATACAAAGGCAGCCGCATATGCTTCCGATCATAAATATCATATGGGTATTGGTTATGCAATGGTAAAAACCAAAGGTAACATGATATCATTTATTTTCCTTTGCTTATAAAACTACAATAGGTATGAAATTGTATACTAGATATTATGACCTTATTGTTAAAACCATACGCTTGACTATTATTTTACTTCCCTCATACCCATATGCTTAACCCTAATTAACTTCCTCATCACATAAGCACTCAAAAAGACATTGAGGGAAAAATCATATCAAATTTGATATTGAATGAATGTAGTTATGAACTGAAATGAGTATACCCAGTAATGATGAACCACGAATCTAAACCAAGAACGTGATTTTCCCTTAGTAATCACAAATCTACCTCGTATCATGTTGCATGATTCAACATCAAATTCACGGCTTGAAGGTCCATTTTCCTATCCTGAACAATAATGATGTTTTAAGTGTCATCGTCATTGCTACCAAACGTCCTGTTTTCATCATTGTACTAACGGGCATAAATGAAATGGCTTATCTGGGTGGCGAAGCCATCCAAATGAGCCTCATCACATCTTAATTCCCCTCACAACATTTTCATTAAACCCATCTTTCGAATTATTGACGCCATCATTGTGTTCATTCCTGTTTTCCCTGCCATTACCCATCTTTTCTCCATTATAGAGCCTACTGTTTAACCTGACATCTCTTCTTTGCGGTATCCGACACCAAACCCTTATGCTCACAGTAGACCAAACTCTTACGCCCACAATCGGTTTACACTCACATTTTATAAGGATGGTTGTGAGTGGGCATGAACTGGTCTTCTAGGTTTATAGGGAGACCGAGGAGTTCCATCTGTGTAGAGATAAGTATACAAGAGCGGGTTGGATTCCGTTTTTAGAAAAGTTCATAGGTTGTCATTAGGGGGTATCTCATGCATTCACCCAAAGTTACAATGGAGAAATTGTGCACATAGGTAACCTGCAACTAACAATCAATGAAACAACTCTAAGGGAGGCTATAGGATTGCCTAACATAGGAGACAAGTATTTCAAAGGTGTAGGAATTAATAAGGAAATATGCCAAAGATTCCTGAAAGAAGACCATCAACACCCTGATTGGAAAAAGGGGATTTTTAGAAACTATATTAAGGAGGAATATCAACCAATGCTTGTCAGCCTCCAACGATTCCTCACTTGTGAAGGAAGGTATGTTGTAACTTTCCTATATCACCTTTGGCTTTTGTTGCACTTTGAAGGAGGTCCTGCGATTGACTTTTGATACTTTTTATGGATAAGCCTGAACAATATGGTGAGAGGTTTCAAATACTTATCTAAAACTAAGAAGACTAGTATTTATCATCAGGGTCTTATCAAAATGCTAGTTATACATGAAATCAAGAAGCAAAGGCTTAGTTGGAAAACCCTCATCACTCAACACTTTTCCACAGAAAAGGAACCTATAGAGGAAGCCCAGCCTGATCTAGATGAAGATGAGGAACCTAAGAAGAAAAAGGGTAAGAAATACAAGGTAGCTCCATCATTCTCCAAAGCAATGAGCCAAAAATATAAAGATAGGATGAAAAAAGACCGGAAAACTCATAACTCTTTGAGTAAACAAGTAGGGCCCTCTTCCTCAGTTAATAAGGCTCTTAAAAGTCAAGAATCAAAATATAAATCTAAATTAGTAGAAGAGATCTCAGCAGTAGCACTTGAGGAGAAGGGTCATAAATCAAAACCTTTGAGGAAAGAGAAGAGTAGATCAAAGCATAAAGGTGAACAGTCTATAGAACAACCTCCTGTAACCATTCCACAAATAGAAAAGAGGAAGAGGAGGTTTTTTAGCACTTATGAGAAGAAGAATCCATCACCTCCTTCTAAGGGAACCACAAGGAGCATGGAAAAGAAAGGAAAAGAAGTTGTCAGTCCTCTTACACATGAAGACCCAATAGATTTTACCTCCTCTCCTCTAGACCTACCAGTCCAGGATGACATCCCTAGCTTAACTAAGGAGCAAGTTACTATTACTTTGTGTGGGATGAGAGAGGAAGTGGAGGAAAGAGAACACATCTAGTTGGAAACAATGGAGTCAATGAAGACCTTAACAAAAGAACAGATGAGGAAAACATTGAGGAGCTACAAAAACAAAACCAAGAACTAAAACAAAAGGTGAAGGAATACCAACTACTGGATAGGTATATCAAGAAGGAAAACGAGCAACTGAAGGCAACCAACCAACAACTCCAAGATGACCATGAAGAGACTTCTAATAGGCTCAAAAAGGTACTAAGACTCTTACAATACACTAGGGTGATAAATAGGGAGCTGAAGGAAGAAGCCTCAACTGTCAACATCATTGATCCACAGGAGTAAAAAGAATGGAGTCTCAAGTTTTGTAAAATTTTGAGTATGTTTCAGTTGCATGAGGACATGTAATGATTTTTGCATGGGGGAATGTTGAGCCTCTAAATTGACATCCCCGTTACCATATTATACTCCTCATTTATACCTTTTTGGCCTACCTAAGCTTGGATAAATGACAAAGAACACTATCTCCAGTCACGTATAAGGTCATGAGGTAAAGTATATTTGGACTCATGCATTTTGTGGTTTATTAAGCTAGGAGATTAAATATTTCATGTACTAATGTTTAAATTTCCATATGTAGCCTTTGGCCTTTGGACAAGTCCGACACTCCTATGTTAGCCAAGCCATCCGGTACTTATGAGCCAGGTTACTCACTGTCGTGATCTGGTACCAACACCTGCAACCTGTTTTAGTCCAGTACCAACCAATTACGTGTTGTTCGGATTCGGTACTATCCACTGTGTCTCACCTGTTATGATCCGGTACCAGTAGAGGAAACAAAGTGTGCGAAGTTAAGTTCCAGATCATGCCTAAGATATTTTTTGATTGTTTATTAGATCATCAAAGTTTATAGCAAGACTATGTTAATCTAGTTCGATTATTGCTTCATCCTCATGCACTTCGTGTCATGAGGATGAAGCTTAAAATATGTAACCGAATGTGTAAATTTGACAATCCCTGATCTGCTGAAGATTTCACCTCCTTGTATTTTATGATTGAGACTATTTAAATAGCTGTGGCAAGGATGGTAGGAGATATATAGAGAGATAGCATAACACAACATGATAGAGCAGTGTTGCATATTGTGGAACATATCTCAAGTTTGATTTTAATAAAAGAATTTCATTTATTTTCATGTCTTGATTAGTAATGAATGAATGTGAATTGAGTTGTTAGCATAATATAATTTCATGTTTTGAGATCTGAGTAAGAGTGATGTGTTGATTGAAGACCAACTTATTGTAGATTCCAATCGTTGACCTATTGAAGCAGCAAGGGCCCACCGCCCAACAGAGGTCAACATTCTTGTAGATTAGTGTTAGTATTTGATTTTAGTAGTGTAATTGTTATACTAGCCGAATCTTTGATTCCTCAATTTAATTCATCATCTTTAACAGCTTCAGATGATAGTAGTATAGTTCAGTTTAGGATTTTGATTATATGATTGCTTAAGATCTTTACTTTATTTTTTCATATGCCTTGTTTATGTTTTTATGAATTTGATTTCCTGTAGTGAACATAGATGTTGGCAGCAATAGTCAAACATATTTGGAAAAGAACTAGTGAAGTTCACAATAGATTATTGTGAGCCACAACATATCCAATATACTGGCCACTGAACTACCCATGATATGCCTTGATGATTGATGTGTGATTTCCTTTTCAGAGTGTGATTGCATAGTTAGCTTTCTGGGTCAGATGGAAGATTTGATCTGTCAAAGGACTCCATATCATACTTGCATGTGCCACAATGGAGTAGATAGCCTCTTTATGAAGGAAAACCAAAGTGTGTTTTAGATTGATAGTTTGCTTTATTTCTAGCTTGCATAATCCAGATTAGTTCTATACTCGTGACATTATAATTACCTCTCTTACTGGTGTCTTGTAACTCTGTTGATTACGAATCCCATATTGATAATTAATGTGTGCATCATACTAATAATATAAGCAACACAACACTCATGAAATTTATATGGAACAATATGCTAAGGATGATGATTTTAAATATGCATGCGATGCATTAACTCGTGGTAATCAACAGTCAAATTATTACATGCATGCCAATTTATTATATCATCTTGGAAATATTTGTATACCCAGAGATGAAAGAGTAAATATAATAAGAGAAGCTCATACATTTCTCATTTCTAGTCATTTTTGGGTTGGTTAGACAATTGCGTAGTTGCAGAGATATTGTTAATTGCCTTGAATGAATGAAACAATTCCAAGTATATCAAAGGGTGTGTTATGTGCTCCACAAGTAAGCCTAGAAACATAACTTTGGGGTTATATACACCACTTCCAGTACCTTCTCAGCCATGGAAAAGTATCTCCTTGGATTTTGTAGGGGGTTTATCAATGTCCATGATAGGTCATGATTATCTATATGTTGTTGTGGATAGATTCAACAAGATGTGTATTTTGATGCCATGAAAGAAATAGGTCACAACTAAAAAGACAACATAGATGTTCTTCACAAATGGTTGGGTTCATTTTGGACTTCCTACATCTATTATATCATATCAAGACTCTCTCTTTTTGGGAAAGTTTTGGTCTCAATTATGGGAGCTCATAGACACTAAGTTGAAGAAGAGCATGAAATTTCATCCATAGACAGATGGAAAAAAAGAGGTGGTAAATAGAACAATGGTACATCTACTTCGAGGATATTGCATCAAGCATCCTAAGTTATGGGATGAACAATTGTCTTATGTACAACATGCCTACAATCATGCCATACATTTGTCTACTTAGGAAACTCCTTTTGAAGTATGTTTAGAGTACTTTCATAAATCACCTATGGAATTTTCTTTCAGAGAAGTAGGTAAAGAATATGAACATGATGATATAGATAAAGATAAGATGTTCAATCAAAAAATTCAACAGGTACATCAAGCGGTACGAGAACAATTGGAGAAAATCAAAGCCAAGTACAAGGCAAGGCATGACAAACATTGGGTTGATCATCAATTTGAAGTCGGTGATCAAGTCTGGTCACATTGTTGGACAATTGAGAGGGGGGGTGAATTAGTTGTTACCGTGCTTAAACAATTATGGTTCTTTTAAACTCTTTGTAGAGACACTGAATGATGATCACAATAATGCAGGGAAATAAACAATGACACTTTCAACATCATTCACATATATGAGAAACACAAAGACAGATATTTCCCGAGGAAACCCATGCAGGGTAAAAACCTCTTTTTATTTATATGATAAGTAATAGTTACATTCTTTACAGTATCATACATATGAGCACCAACTCATAATGAGGCTACAACCTCAGTTTTGCAAGCTGCAACTTGCTGAGAGCACCAACTCTCTGTTTTCTCTAGCACCCACTAGAAGGAAGCACTAACTCCCTGGTTTCTCTAGCACCAACTAGAAGGAAGCACCAACTCCCTGGTTTCTCTAGAAGCAACTAGAAGGAAGCACCAACTCCCTGTGTTCAAGCACCCACTTGAACCTTTGAGCACACCAGTCCTCCCTAGCTCCACCCAACCACCCTGAAATATAAATCTTTGCTACTGAAACTTATTACATTGATATGATGTTCAACAATGGCTTACCAGACTCATCATTATTTTGCTACATTTTGTTGCTCTGTCTGCCTCATTGCCTTTTTGCACACATCACTTGCGCTGTCTATTCTTCCGCTTTTTATGCTCTGTGCGCCATGTCCATTCACTACACAGTTCCTCTTCTGTGCTATTCAACTACTGCACTCTCCTCCTTCTTCACACATGAATCACCTTCACCAACAACAACCACAACAAACTCCAATAGCGAAAGCAACCCTTCTCTTCTTTGTACCATGTATATATAGGTTCTGTACATCTTGTGCATGCAATATTCACCATTCCTTTGCATGCTCATACCGCGCCAATCTGCTCCACATCTCAAGTGATCTGCGTGATCATCATCGCGACCCTTCGACTTCTCTTGCAGTTCAAACATGCGTTCGACATCACTGGGTGTTATGCTAAGATTCCTCAGTCTCTCTGGCAGTTGAGACTCTTTGTCTTCTCTGTGACAGTCGAGCTCACCTTCTTTGTTTCAGTTACAGGCTTCCACGCTCATCCATCTATTGATCCCTTCTAAGAATAGTCTTCCTTCACTTGGACAAAGCTTGGAGACTCTTCATCTCCTCTGGCGATCACACAGGGGTCTCTTCGAATTCTCTAGCAGACGCCATCAATGGTTTCTGGCAGTTTCACTGTGTCATGCATTAGTAGCCCTCCGATCAACACTTGATTTGATGGTTCAGATTACATCACGATTTCACATATCGCGATATCAGGATTCCTGATGTCAATAATCTTTGACATGTCCAACTCTTGATCCCTGAAACTTCGACAAGGACTGGAATCAACGGTCCAGATTCAACCTTAATCTGACAGCTCAGATTACATCGCGATTTCACATATCATGATATCGAGATTCTTGATGTCAATATTCTTTGACATGTCCAACTCTCGATCCCCGAAACTTCGACAAGGAATGGAATCAACGGTCCAGATTCAACCTTAATCTGACGGCTCAAGTTACATCGTGATTTCACATATCGCGATATCGGGATTCCTTATGTCAATATTCTTTGACATGTCCAACTCTTGATCCCCAAAACTTTAAAGTGGTGTCCATATGCTAACGTCACACGTGGATTGACACGTGTTGAATACTGCCACGTGTCACTCTGATTCGTGACTTACATGTGCCTGAAATGTTGAATTAGTCTGACACTTGTCATTACTTGGTTGTGCCATGTGTTCCTAGATGACGTGAGTCGATTCGACGGTCTAGATCACATCTTTATCTGACGGTTCAGATTCAGTCGAGATTTCATACATCGCGATTTCGAGATTCTTGATGTCAATATTATTTGACATCTCCAACACTCGATCCTCGAAACCCCGACAGGGAGTTGGGTCAACGGTCCACATAACCCCCTGAGATGGATGGTCCTCCAGCTTTCAGGATTTGTGAGCCCTCTACTCCTTGCACTTTTAAAGATCGTGCAGGTTTTCCTCGATCCAATGGTGGTCGGACCCTGCGCTCAGATCTGACGCCTGAGATATATCCTCCTCTTCAACACACTCTTCTTGTCTTTATTCAGATCTGACGGCCCTCATGCTGTCGGGATTTGTGAGCCCTCTACTCCTTGCACTTTAAAGAACATATAGTTTCTCCTCGATCCAATGGTGGTCGAACCCTGCACTCGGATCTAACGCCCGAGATCTATCCTCCATATCTGCGCGCTCCTCTTGTCTACATTGAGATCTGATGGTCATCGGGAATTCGGGATGGGATCCAACGATCACCGACGCTTCTCCTCCAAGATTACACATCCTTTTTACTTGGAAGAATTTCTAAGTGTCAAAGGCCTCAACCTTTGATCCGCCTGTGATCCTAAGTACACTATCTCCCTTGAGATTTAGTCATGATTTAACCTCATCCCTAGTGCACACCTATGCACTGCATTCGACTCTGCGGTAATTCCTCCTGAGATTACGTTGTTCCTATTTTTCCATCAATGCACACTCTGATCCTACCATCTTCACTGTTGTACTTGCCATCAATGACAAGCATATGCTACATGTTAAACATTTGCCAACAATCTCCCCCTTTGGCATTGATGGCAACTAAGGCACCCAAATTCTTTTCTCCCCCTTTGACATCAATGTCAAAGAAGAGACATGCTCCCCCTGAGCTATTGCAGTAATTTTAGGAGGCATTAGATATTCAAACAATGAAAAACTCCCCCTAACAAGATGGACTTTTTAGGTGTGAAACGAAATGACACCCAACTTCTGTCTGAGATATTCAAACGGTGTCTTGGCTAGGGGCTTAGTAAAGATGTCTGTAATTTGTTCTGTAGTGGGAATGTAATGGACCTGAACAATCTAATTGGTGACCTGCTCTCTCAGAAAATGATATTTTATGGGAATATGTTTTGTCTTGGAGTGGAGGACATGATTTTTAGACACACTGATGGAACTTGTGTTATCAAAATGAATTGGGATCGGTGCAGTATATTTTACCTCTAAGTCTGCAAGTGTCTGAATCATCCATAATACCTGTGTGCAACAGGTAGCAGCAGTAATGTACTCTGCCTATGTGGTTGATAAAGAAATGAAACCTTGCTTTTTACTAAGCCAGGCTACTAAGGAGTTACCCAAGAAGAATGCTCCTCCACTGGTGCTTTTTCTCTCATCAACACAATTTGCCCAATCTGCATCTGAATAAGCAGTCAACTGAAGAATTTGATTTCTGGGATACCACAGAC